>CM039723.1:6023234-6173445 GCA_022539455.1 Dendrobium nobile | reverse complement strand
ATAAACAATCTCAATTCTACCATAATACAAAAAATTATTTATAATTATGCATTAATTACTGCTAGCTCTATATATCACACTCACAAATACCCTAATACATACATCTAAAACATACACCTAACCACAATCCCAACATAAACAAAAACCAACATCCATCAAACTATCACTATATTAAACCACCATACTACAACTTACCCTATCTTACATAAATACTTTAATTATTATTCTCCTTCTCACTCCCATAATATTTCTGTCTCTATATTATTTTCTTATTCCCTCATAGTACGATAGTACTCAGCTACTTTTTCACTTCATTCTCTCTCCTAACCATACTATCTTCCAGACAACTCTCACGCTACACACTTTCGCGTGCAACGCGACAGATAGCATAACAATCACTTGCAAGAATGTTGAATTTGCCTGCCTTGAGATCGTATGCGAAATCGTTGGTTGGACTTCAGGAGTGGCACAATTCATGATACATTAGGACTCTTCTCTTGTTTTGGGATCCTTTGAGGGCCGGTGGTTTTGAAGGAGGAAGGGAGGGAGGGACCGGCGGGTTGGGGAGGATTTGAGTAGGGGAGGGGGCGGCTAGGGTTAGGAGGGTTCTTGGATTTTGAGATAGGGAGGTGGAAGGAAATATTTTAGAAAATATGAATTTAATTTCAGATTTTCCAAAGGGAGGGAAGGGAATAATTTGAACTCAAAATTATCCCAAATAGGACTATAGGGTCGGCGGCCTGTGAATTGGTTGGTCGATCCAGATTTTTTGGGAGCCAACACTTGCATGTTTAACCTGATTGCTAGTCCCATTGTGTCACCTTGTTCTAATGTTGGTGATTGTGTTGATGTTGTTGTGGATTCCGATGTTAATTCTGTTCCTTTGGAACCTGGGGTCTATGAAGCTATTAGCCCTGTGGGTGTTTTGGTTTTTGGCATTCTTGTTGTGCGTAGAGATGTTAGGTTTGGTTTGGATGCTTGGGGTGTTGTTTTAGATGGTGAAGAATTTGTGGATACGAATGTCGAAGTGCCTCTCTTAGATGTTCTCCTATGATGCACCATGATGAGGACATCATCAGCGATTTCGACACGTGTACCATCGGAGATGTCGGAGATCGACGGCCACGATCAGGAGTTTTATTTTGAGTCTTTTAAGTAATAGTTTATTTTATTTTTCAGTTTTTCCGTTTTTGCCCTTATGGGTATTTGGTCGCTATTGTAGCCCAAGGGGCATTTTAGTCTTTTATTTTTCTTTGTCATTTTGAGGCCTATATATATGGCCATTTTCTTATGTAGGAGGATGATGAATATTGATATGAAAATTTTGGTTTTGGATCTCTTTGTGAGTTCTCAAGTGAGGAAAGCCTAGGAGAGGCTCCACTCGATGTACCCAACAGCCACCTTGGTGAGCTCTTGGTTTTATTTTATATTTTTGATGTTTTCTCCTTCCCCATCAACCCTCATCTACCCGACCCTGTTTTTCCCCTTCATCCCGTCTCCTTGCAGCCGTCCCCACCAAAAGCCCCAAGAAAACCCGCCGGCTCACCTACACCCCCCCCGCCGCCGGCCCAGCCAGCCCACTGTCTCCCCCCCGACCCGGCTCTTCTTCTCTGGTAACATCCCGCCGGCCCCCTTCCTCTTGAAATTTGAATTTCATGCTTTAATTCCTTCATTACTTCTTTCCTAAAATGACTCACTACATTTAGGAATAGATTTAAATGAGATCCCATATGTTTTGAATTCAAATTTCAAATCTCCTAATTAATTAAAATCTGAAATTTAAAATCAGGTTTTAATTAACTCCATGGGCCCCACTAATTAATCAACTTCTCTCTCCTTCCCCATGGCTTGGCCGGCCCCCATCTAACCTATTCTCTCTCCACTTTGCCACCTAAGCAACATTTAATCCCCCCCCCCCCCCTAAATCCCTCTAGTAACCGCCGGCCCCATTACTCCCTTAATTGAGTTAATTTGAATTTCAAGTTAACAATTCCCCTTAATGAAAATCTAAAATTAAAATACACATTTTAATTTTGGAATCAAAACCCCACCTGCTAATCTAATCCCACCGCCTCCTCTCAAAGGTCTTCCCACGTTTTCCTTCCTTTCCTGGAAACTCCAATTGGTTGTCCACATATTCCAGCATTATTGAATTACCATCCTGCATCCTTGAAGACCCGAGATTGCTGTCCAGGAATTCTGGACTGTTTTTGGTGACTGTCATGCCACCCGGAGGCCTTTGTGTGCTGTCCAAGAGCTTCATGTTACTGTTTAGAGAAACCAGTCCAAAGATACTTGCTGCCCACTCGCCAGAGATCATCAAACTGCTGTCCCAAGGAAGCTAGAGGTTGCATGTTGCTGTCTATGACGAATACTACTGTCCATCCGAGGGGCCACGCTTGCACTGTTCATCAACTCCTCCCTCTCCGAATAGCTTTCCCGTGGACAGTATTGTAAGCTCCCTCTTCCTCGTGATGATCACGTTAGTGTTGCGAATATCTTTCTTCTGTTAATCGCAAGAGAGATTGAGTGAGGGAAATTCAAGGTGACTTTTCTAAATATTAACCCGCGGATTATTGTTAAAGTGCATTCGTCATTACTCGCATGTTTGTTATTGTTTTAAAGTGTTGTGCCTAATGAGTTTGTAACAATGCCTAAGCAATTCTGCAACTGAGATTTCATTAAATCATTAATTGTGACTCGTTAATCTTTATATCAACTTGCTTACTCCGTTGTCTTATTATGTCTCCGTGCAATTCCGATATTGTTTCACATCACACCAACACGGACACGACGACATAGACACGACATTTTTTAAAAATATAGGACGGGTGCGGCGTGGACATGACATAATAATTTTTTAATATTATATATAGAAATTAAGGTGACATTATATTAAAAATGACAAGCAATAATAAATCAATTTTATGATAACTTGTTTAGCTTATAACATAAATATGTTTAGTACAAAATGTCTAGTACAACCATAAAAATATAAGCAAAAAACATTTAGTACAATATGAAGGTCCAACTACTCAATAGAGGGAATGATAGAATTAGATTCAGAGGTTGGTCTTTGGCCGTGGTACCGAGCATGTACATTAGCTTTTTTAGTAAGTTTCAAAAAACAACAATTAATATTTCAATTAATCTAGACATTTTCAACAATGAAGAGAAGAAATGGTGAAATTCACTTATAGGTCTTGGCTCTCTTGCGCGCAGAAGGTGCTTTATTTGGTGTTGATTGCGAACTTTGCCTCGACTGACCGCAGAAATCTTGTAGGGACAAAGGAATGGGAAAGACGAGCTCGGTTTGGCCTCGGCTCGAGCAGAAATGATGAAGAAACGGGAGGCGAAGGCAGCGGGCTCCGTTTGGCGTCGGCTGCGAGCTCGCCTGGTCCGCCCTAGAAGATTTCTTTCGTGGATTAGAAAAATAGGGCTTCTCGTTCGCGAAAAAGGCTAATTAGAACAAATTGGACGATTTTATTATTTAATAACCGGACGCGTGTCAGACACGCGTTTAATTTTATTTTTTTAAAATTGCGACACTCCAATGCCGTGTTGGACACGTGTCCATGCAGTGTCGGACGCGTGTCAATATCTGATACGTGTCCTACGGACACGCGTCCGACACTGCATACCCTCTTTAAGCGGAGTGTCGGTGCATCATAGATGTTCTCATTTCTCTTGTATCTAATGATGCTTTGTTAGCTCAATTAGCTTTCAAATCAAAGGAAAATGAGGTGGTTCAAGGTGATTGGTTAGGTGATTGTGATTCTTCAGCTAATTGGGATGTCGAGGAGGAAATTGATGTGCAAGGGGTGGACTCTAAAAAAATTTATGACTTAAATGTTATTCAAATTGATGAGGAAAGTTATTTCAAAAAAGTTGGTAAACATAAACGACGAAAATCCAAAAAGAAATAAACTTCTTTTTGGATCTTGTTTCCCTTTTTTCCGCTGTTGGGTCCTGTTTGGCTTGGACTGTTGTATGTTTACCTCTTTGCACCTTGTGCTGTTCTTGGATTGTTTTGGGTATTTTGGGCCGGGTTGGTTGTTGGCTCTTGGGGTTGAGGTCTGTTATTTTCTTGCTTGGTTGTGAGCTACTGTTTGTCTTGTTTGTGTTTTGTGGTTCCCTACTGGCTCTGTTTGTTGCCTGGTGGGTTGTTGGCTTTTTGTCTTCTTTTGCTGGTTTCACATATATGCTCATTTCGTTAAGAGTAAAGATACTCATCAACTTGAGCATCCTCATCTCTGCAACACTTAACTTAATATTATTCTTCTCTTTTAATGGCCAACAGTCTGCACAATAAAACATTACAGGTCTAACCACCATCTCATAGAAATTTCCCTTAAATTTGAGGGGGACTTTTCTATCACAGAACAAGCCCGATGGATTCCTCCACTTCAACCATCCAACTTGAATTTTACTAATAATATCCCCATCTATTTCACCATCACTCTGAAGAATAGACCCAACATATTTAAAACGTGTACTCTTATTAATGATTTGATCACCCAAAGTCACAATCTACTCAAACTAAAGCCTTTTGACTCTAAGGTTGACCTCCATAATTCAAGTTTTCCTTTAACACTTATCAATAAGAAGAATATCATCAACAAAAAGCATACATCAGGGTACAACCTATTGCACATGACTAGTGAGAACCTCCATAACTAAATCAACAAGATATGAGCTTAAGGCTGATCCTTAATATAATCCAACTGAAATAGGAAAAATACTTGGTCAAACCACCTTGTGTCTGAACACAAGTAACAACTCTTGCATACATATCATTAATGGCTTGAATATAAGTATTACTAGCCCATTTTTTATGTATCTCTCTCCATAGCACTTCTCTTGAAACTTTATCATATGCTTTCTTTAAATCAATAAATATCATATAAAGGTCATCCTTATTCTCTCTATACTTCTCCATCAAACCTCTCAATAAATTTATAACTTCCATTGTAGACCTACCTGGTATGAATCCTAATTGATTTTGAGAAACATTAGTATCACACCGCAACCTATGCTCCATAACTCTCTCCCTTAGTTTTAAAGTATGACGCATTAACTTAATTCCTCTATAATTCGCATAATCTTGTGTATTATCTTTATTCTTAACAATAGAAATCAACACACTCATTCTCCACTCATCTGACATCTTTTTAGTCTTCAAAATAATATTAAAAAATTTAGCATGCCAAGAAATTCCATCATCTCTTAAGCATTTATGCATCTCTATCAGAATATCATCAGATCAACATCTTTTCCACACTTCATTTTTCTTTAAAGCCTCTCTAACTTCAGTTTTATTGATATGTCGATAAAATAAGAGTTTTTATTTTCAATTAGGGTGCCCAAGTCACTAAAATTAATCGCATTCTCATAATCTTCATTAAAAAGTTTATAAAAATATCTCATCAACCTTTGTTGAATATCCTCTTCTAATTAAAGCACTTTTTTTCTTCATCCTTAATAAACTTCACTTGAATAAAATCCTTACTACTATTATGTCTATGTTTGGCTAACGTACACATAGCTTTCACCCTCAGTATCTAATCTATTATATAAATTATTAAATGTTAAAGTTTTTGCATCACATATTACTTTTTTAAACTCCTTACTGACCTCTTTATATCTTTCCCATTAATCAGAATTTTACATTTAAACTAATTTTTATAACAAATCTTTTTATTTTTTATTTTTTCTTGCCCATTTTAATTCCACATTAACTATTTTTACTATTAGGAGCTTTTTCTTTTCATACTTCAAGCACATCTTTTATAATATTTTTAATATCATAGCTATTTCTTTTCACATAATATTAGTTTTCTCATACACAGACAAAATCTTAATATATAGTATCTTATTCTCAAAATATTTTTGTTAAAAATTCCTTCATCTAATCCTAGAATAATGTTTTACTTTATTTTTTCAAATTTAAATATTCACTTATGATAGCTTTTGATCTATTTGGCAGCAAGCTTGTATGTCTACACGGTGTGCTCAGTCATCTATCTAATATCATTTTCATAGAATTTTGACTTATTAATTCCATGGGAAAGAACCATTAGACTGATTCAATGTTTGAAATCAACGACGGAAGACATATAGTCCAATTTCGTTTCTTTTGCCTAGTCAAAACTTTGTTCTCTTCTTGCCAGGTCTGTGTTAATGTAGATAAAAAGAGAGAAACGAGAAGACTGGTTGAAAATTGGAAAAGCAAGCGAAGAGAAGAAAAAAAGCGTGAGTTTACCAGCCTAAGTGGATCACATTAGAAATCTATTTAGCCTTGTCATAATCATAATGAAATCTTCTCCCCAGGAGAACGTGAACAGAGGAGAAAGGCAAGGAAGAAGGCCAGGCAAGGTATGAAATAGAGATTGGTTTCCTTGCTTCAACAAATGCTTATTGAAGATGCTTGATTGTCCAACTCAGCCTCACAAAGTATTATAGAGTGATTGGGTGGATAATGGAGATTTCCTTCAGGATATTTCTGGGAAAACAACCATGAACCAGGTATGAAGTACAAATTTGATGTCTGAGGAGGTCCTTGGCAACAGTGCATGAGGGAAACTAGTCTAGATGTGACTGAATATTATTTTGTAGCAATTCCAGTTTTGAGGGAAACTAATCTATATGAAGATATAGACTATGATTATGCTGAGAAATATTTATAACTTAATAATGTTGAATGAATGATATTTTCTTCACCCTTTTCTCCCTATTTTATGTAGATTATTGCAATGCGGGAATTATATAAGTTGTGATGTGATAAGGCTTCATTTGGAAAAGTTTTTTTACTGTTTATTAATGTAGTTTTTTTTTATTTTTTATTTTTACTAAAAGGTTGTTTTAAGAAGCGATAAAAAAGCTGTTGCAAACGAATTTTCATTTGGGATGGCTTTTTTATTGTTTTTTGAAATAAATTTTTGATATAATTTTTTTTTCATTAAAATGTTAATTTTATATTGTTATTATGCTTAATATATATTATTTGTTTGCATCATTTAAAAAAAAAAATCTCCATTAGCTGAATCTGGTCATCTATGAATGCTTGCTCCAGGTATTAATATCTTTTCCCTATCTGTTGCACTCTCCTTCATTGGCTATTCTTATATGGTGGAATAGTTGCTGTTCTATTCGATTATAACTCGGTTAAAAATTTGAATATTTTTTATGAATTATCAATTGATAAATGAGTAAGTTGCAATGATTTTATGCTTGATTCATTTATGCGAATTTCTAACATCATTTAAAACCCATGAAATCTCTTAAACAAGATTTTTAAGAAGCTCATTTATGAATCAATTATAAGTTTATTCAATGTGTAATTTATGTGTGAACTTAGTTTTTCTCTGTTAGATTATTTTGACTAATCAGAACATTTGCCTATTTAATTGCTTGTTTAATTAAATTTTTATGTTTAAACTTGATAGGTTGCTTGTTAATAAACATATTCTCTGGTTAAATAACATAAAGCTTGATAAGTTTGCTTTTTAATAGGCTAGACAAGACCCATTTGATAAGCCAATAAGTTTTGCCAATTAAATCAAAACAAGTTCTTGATAATACCTCTTTAATCAAGCAAACTCGAGCAGAGCTCAAATCGAGCTCATACGACAATAATTTATATAAAAGAAACCCAAAAGTTACTACAAATACTCAAATTAAGCTCAATCAAGAATTTGGTAAGCATTTAGTTTCTCTCTCTTTTCGCCCTCCGAAATTTAGAAATGTTTGCATCAGGTTCTTCTTGCTAGTGGTTTAAAAAAAAATTGAATGAAATTTGCAAACATATCTTCATAGCATGTATTGATTTTTTATAATACATATATACATTAAAATGATTAATTGAATTTGAATATAAAAATCAACTTAGGCTTCGTTTGGGACGGCTTTTTTATTGCTTTATAAAACTCCGTTTTAGTATAAAAATAAAAAAATTTGTACTAAAATTCCGTTTTAGAAAGCAGTAAAAAAGCCGTCCCAAACGAAGCCTTAATCAAGATTAAAGTTGGGCCCCTTTTAAAGATTTGTGACTTCGTCACTATTTATGTTTGAATATATTAATGTTATTATTACATTGTTTGAATTGAACTATCATATTTAGATCAAATTTTTCATGAAGCCTATAACATGATTTTACTCTTATGTCTTACCCTTTTTATTTTAAGCATCACAAATTTTGACAATACTCAATTGCTTGTCATTGGTGAATTATATTTTTGTATTATTTCCTTTAAAATCAATTGGAAGCATTTATTGATTCCCGATTACTTAATAGAAGCATTTACTGATTCTTTTTGTTGGTTTCAATTCTATTCTCTTTTCTCTTATGCTCAATTTCTTTTTCATCTGTTTAGCCTTTCCACATTACTGTTGTAAGCAATGACTTTTTGAAATTCTCTTTAATTATTCCTATTTTCTTGTACTTCTTCTTATATCTTTAATATCTAATGGTGGTGAAGAAAGCCATCACTTAATTCTGTTATTCTAATGTCTTCATTTATTACTAAATATGTGGCATCATTTACTTTCAATTTCATTGATAAATAGAGAATGTTTGTCACCCATTACTCAAAATTTGATGATAATATCGGCTTTGATTTACTTTGAGACAACTTTCTTACTGCATTTAAGGTTTCGTTTGGGACAGTTTTTTTAATGTTTCTTAAAGCAGCTTTTTAATACAAAAATTAAAAATTTTATACTAAAAAACTGCTCTATGAAGCAGTAAGAAAGTGGTCCCAAACAAAGCTTAAATCAATTTTTTAGTATTAAAAAGGGTTTTTAGAAAGCAATAAGAAAACTGTCCTAAACGAAGCCTATATCATAATTTTCTTTCACATTCTCCTATCTCTCCAAAATTGATGATAGTAAAATTTATGTTATGAGCTTTATCTTCCAAGTTGGATGTTTATGAGGATGGAGAATTGTCCCTTATTAAGGCTTCGTTTGGGACGACTTTCTTACTGTTTCTTAAAATAGCTTTTGAGTACAAAAATTTTTAACTTTTGTACTTGAAAGCTGTTTTAAGAAGCAGTAAGAAAGCCATCCCAAACGAAGCCTAAAAAGATAAAGTAAATGTTGAGTTTCTAAAATATTAATACCCCTTGTTAATTTCATTTTTTTTGTATTGATGAATGCACATCCCCAATATATTAGGAATAGTATGGGCTTTCCTTTATGATTGTTTTTATGGTAGAAAAAATAGCTAATAAAAAATAGTGTTCATTTGTATGATAAAATTTTAACATTTTTTAAAAATATTATTTTATAAAAATAAATTTTGAGAAAATATATTTGAAATTATGATTGAAAAAGGTGTTTATAAAGCTAAAAATAAAAGTATAAGTTAGCCCAAGTAAAGTCTAAGTATTACAGCTTCTAATAAACTGTATTAGAAAAATAATTTAGCTTAGATCAAGTATTTTTGTTATTTATGGCTCTTATGAGCCCCAATTGTCTTCTAATATATTTATTATAAATTTTATAATAAGTGATTTTATATAAGCTCTTTTTGTTGAGTCCGCTGATTAAGAATTATAGCCGATGTGAAGTTCTAATCTATATGAGAGAGAGAGAGAGGGCAAATTATTGCGTCCAGTGTCCGGATTCGTCCAGACACCAATCCGGTGTCGCCACGTCACCAAAATGTACCAGGACCCAGTGTATTTGGGTGACATGGCGTCACTGTATTGGGTGACATGGCGTCACTGGATTGGACGTCCGGACATCTGGCCACCGGACGCAATAATTCGCCGAGAGAGAGAGAGAGAGAGAGATTGTCGAGATAAATACAATAATAAAGAATGGCTCCTCAATGTTAGAAATAAAATAAAAGCTTAGTTTCTATGTACTAATAATATGTACTAATAATGGATCATTATTTACTTCAATATCTTTCCATTCTTTTCTTTCTTTTTTTCTTCCTATAAATAAATATCATTTTCTTTTAATATAAGAAATGTCAAAAGTAGAAGGAAATTTGATGGAGGACCAAAGTACTGAATGACTTAGTGCACAATATCTGCTAAAATTAAATCAGAGGTCTCTTTCATAATATTTAGAAGTTTAAGTAATTTGATGTTTAGATCTTCCAAATTATAATTTTATAGATTTACCCTTAAAATAATAATTATGCCATCTTTATAACAACTACTTGTAAAAATTTGCATCATTTTTATAATAGATCATTTTGAACTATTTATATATTGATTATTGACCTTACCATCATAATTGAGTCGATCTTGGCCATTCAAATTTCATCAAGATGTCAAAATTATCATTATAAAATCTATTTTTTGGATAAAATAATTAAAAAAAATTATATATTCATGCTCATCATTTTTATATAGAATGTATGTGGCATGACCAATAAAGCTAGTGGGTCCCAGGTGACCAAAGGGGCAAATTATTGCATCCGGTCACCGGACGCGGAAAATAAGTTCGGACATCCAATAAAAATTTGCCGCATCACCTGCGCTTTTGCCTGCGCTTTACTTGCGCTTTACCTGCGCTTTTGACTTGCGCTTTAGTTGCGCTTTACCTGCGCTTTACTTGCGCTTAATTTAAAATAATATTTTATTAATTTCCGGACCTATCTCTACGTCCGGTGACCGATGCAATAATTTGCCGAACATAGGGCTACTATTGTGGCATAGTCACACTGGTTCAAGAGCTGGAAAAATTATTATGTGTGGACACCAGATATCAACCAGAATACACCTCATCATTTTTTGTCCGATACCGGTGCGCGGTACCACTGTGTACTGGGTGATGTGATGCATTATGGTTGGTCTCCAGGTCGTCCGGTGTCCGGATAAAATAATTTCTCCAAGGCTAAGGGGTACAATTATTCTTTATCAAACCTAATGATTATATTATGATTTTTCTAGACTTAATTAATTTTTTTTTATCAGCTTACTTGTTACTTAGATTATTTCATTCATTTTGTGCTAGTGGAAGGACCGAAGGAGTGCTTGCATGAGCACATAACAACATGGGTTCAACTGTTCAAGAGGTGAATAGTTCCAATTAGTTTTTCTTTTTTAGTTTTAATGTTTATAGTTCTGGTTGTGAATGATCTGATTTGACTATATCTTGACTCAAATTTTGGTCAGAATCATTTGCATGTTAGGGTTGGCTATAAATTGGCTTGATCAAATGTTAATTCCAGTATGAGATAGTTCATTTAGTTCAATTCAAGCTTGTTCGTTTAATTTTGATCAACTTTTGACGTTTTAGGATATTCGTACTCTAATGTAGGGGTGTCAAAAAAGATTTTTGGATTGAAGTCGAGTTAAATAAGAAATTAACCGCTCTTAACACGTCCGACCTGGACCTGACCCGTTTGTCCAAGGTTGAAAATTAGACACGAATTTGACCCGACCCACTAACCGGTTGAGTGCGATGGGTCGAGGGTGAGAGAGTGCGAGCTAACATGACTCGACTTGCTAAGTAGTTGTGGGCAAGCGAGTCCGGGAGCGAGTGGGAGAGGGTGAGGGGGTGAGGGAGAGCGGGCGACCGTGAGGGTGAGCATCAGCTAGAAGGGAGAGCGCGAGGGCGAGCAACGAGCACGTCGGGCAAGATGAGACCTAGCTAGCGTACGGATGGGTCAAGCATGTTGTGTTCCGGTTTGCGGGTTAACAAAACCCAACCCGATATTTAATCAGGTTGAAAAATTAAACCTGAACCTGACACATTTGTTAAACAGGTTGACTTGAATCCAAAATTTTTGGGTCGGATGCATATCAGATTTTCGGGTTGTGTCATGCATTGACACATATACCTAATATATACTAATATACATATGCATGCACCTTATATATATATATAATATATATATATATATATATATATATATATATATATATATATATATATATATATATATATATATATATATATATATATATCAAGCAAAAATAAGTGATATATTTAGCTGAAAATATTCATCTCAATAAATTTAAAATAATAATAATAATAACATAGAAATCTGAACTAACGAACGTCACATGCAAATGAAATGCATGTGGAAATAAATCTAACATTCTTCTCGATTGATTTCTTTGAAGTAATTTAAGTATCCATTAAAAAAGAAATTAAAGCTTCTTTAAAAATAGATATGCCTATGATGATTATAAAGGCCTCTGCTGTCTTTGTTCCTATAGTACTCACACAAATACCATCCTTTCCTTCACACTGAAGCCAATATTATCTTTTGACCAAAAAAGATTATTTACTTAATAATCACGCCATTAGTGACTTGTAGAACAAGCTAAATTAATTAATGGACAACCTCCAC
Organism: Dendrobium nobile; assembly: GCA_022539455.1. Taxonomy (NCBI): domain Eukaryota; kingdom Viridiplantae; phylum Streptophyta; class Magnoliopsida; order Asparagales; family Orchidaceae; genus Dendrobium; species Dendrobium nobile. The sequence goes on along the minus strand of CM039723.1, from coordinate 6,161,129 downwards.
CAACTAACTGAAATAGATTGATCACCAGCTAACATTGTAATTGGCATCTCCTCAACATATATAATACATATATATAATTGAGTTCAAATAGATTGATTACCGGCTAATTAAGGTTTGAATTAAATTTCGTCATTCTCGTCGAAGGAGTTCGTCATGGTCCCATTAATGCTTGCCTCCACACAAACCACTAGTCATACCGTTGAGCTCCTCTTCTCCTTCACACGTCTCGAATCCCATCGATGTCTTCCCCATTGAGTTTTGTCTTTTTGATCTGCCGCACACTTGTTGCAGGTCGGTCTTATCAATGCCTTCCCATCGAGCTCTCCAACTCCTCTTCTCCTTTACACTTCGCCATTTTCGTTGACGTCTTTTGATTGCCATAGTGAAAGACAAATGAACCTTCTAGTTTGAATATCATCTCACGCAAATGAGGCTTGAACATAAGTTCAAATCAAATTTGAATAAATTCATAATCAAATCAATTTCATAAAACATTAACTTCAATAAACATTCTATAAATGTAAGATATTATCCTCTTTGGGTGAATTTCATCAACAAAAAAAAAGCCTTTCAGGCATATTTTTCAAAGAAAACATACAACAAAGAAGGTGATAATCTTGGGTGTTAATCTTTGGCCCTTGAAAGATGTCTATGAGGGATGCCTACTTTGAACATCCTTCTAATGTCAAATTTTGAGTTGAAGGCTCAATTTTTTAGTAAAGCTCTAATAATCTTATCTTCTTTGAGTCAATTTTACTAATTTATGTTTGAATGTTTTAGGACTTAGGCATCCAATTGGATGATCAAACTTCTCCTACACCTCTATGGACTTATCAATATCATGTAGTTGGCTCCTAAAGGGATTTGCCTTTTCTAAAGGGTAAAGTGAAGTCTTTCTTCATTGGGAAATCACTAGGTTAGGATGATGTGTATGAAAACTCATCTAAAATCTTTGTAAAAATGGAAGACATTTATAAGCTAATATAATATAAAAATGGCACAATCAACTCAAGTAGTGCCTATTTAGATAAAGAAGATTGTAATTTTTTAATCAGATAAAATTATAACATATAAAATTACATAATCAAGAAGCTATATAATAATATTTTAGTAATAAATCAGAAGAACTTATTCTCCTCCAAAATTATTTGGCTAATTATTAGTTTGACTAATTTAGAATTTCTTTGTAGGCATGATTAAATGATCTCGATCCTTATTTACACGTCTATTTTTCATATGGTGAATAAAGCTTCATTCTATTGAAAATGGCTTGCAATTTAAGCGTTCATTATTCTTGTCTCAAAATGTCAATCCTATAGTGATTTTGAATAGATTTATCATGCTTTTTCTACCTTCCAATTAACACTACTAGAAAAGTATGAGAACATTTTGCTAATTTTTATCATTATTAAGGTGGATAATAATATTATTTATTGGCTCAATAAATAGTTTGATCTCTCTAATAAGGTCCATATTTCATGCATATTGCTCTATTTCATTATTTAGTTGATGTTGTGGGATGGAAACTCATTCAAATATAATGAGAAGATTCTTGAGTAGACCAATTTTATTATGGTTTACAAGGAGATTGATTTTCTAAGAGCTACTAAAATTCTTAACCAAGTTCAATCTTTGAGAACCTTAAGCTTTCGTAATCACATTAACCCATCCTTTTTTCACGGCATTTAGGTTTTGTCATGAAACTGGGTGCATATTTGTGAGGCTCCTAAGACTGTTCTGTATGGATTGTTGTCTTGGCTGACAGATGGCCAGTCTTTCCTCTTCCCTTTGGTGCATTTTGGTGTGGTTTTCCATTGTAATGTTGGGACTTGAGGGTAATATCTTTTTTGTGATGGTATGAATGATGAGCATTATTCTTATAGCTTTAAGACTTGGAAGCTTAACGCAGTTAAGTGTGCTTGGCATTGCATGATCCTCAAAATCTTCTCACCCTTAGGTTTAATTTGTCTTCTCAACAAGCAATTAAAGCTCCGTTTGGGACATTTTTATTGCTTTCTAAAGCTGCTTTTCAAATAGAAAATTTTTTAACCAGCAAAAAAAAAATGGTCAAAACTTGTCCCAAATGAAGCATAACTTTAAACTTTAACTTTGTGGTACTTCGGTTCTATTGAACCAATTTTGTTGTCACTCCAAAATTCAAATATCCTATGGGATTCCAAGTTATCCCCTATTTATTGTAGATTGGATATTCAGTGAGTCAAAATAATTATTTTTTAGTAGTTATTGAGCTCATAGTAAAAGGCTAAAAGCACTAACATATCTTAATTTATGATTAGATATTAGAATAATTGCTTAAATTTTATTAATATTTATTTTAATTATTCAATAAATAAAATTTATTTTCATGATACAAATTATCTAAAATAATAAAATTACAATTTAAAAAAGTATTTTTATCAAACAGTTATTTAATTTTAATAAATAACTTATGAGGACAAAGAAGTTATGAAGGAAATTATTTCTTGAGATAAGCGAATATTTAAAATTTTAAAAACACAGTGATAGTCTTATGCTTATCGATTTTTAAATGGTTTTTATCTCTTACTTTTAACTAATAGAATATTTAAAATATATTTATATTCTTTCAAAAAAATAAATAAATAATTGACGATAAATAATCGTTCCATTCGGATTGCCCATGAATTTGAGCACTGAGCTCCGAATTGACACGTGTCGGTTACGGGTTCTTGTATTTACTTTGAACCGGATCAGATTGCATAGCGATAAAGCTGGAACAAATGGCGAAGTGGTAATTTTAGGTTAATGCTACATAAAAACAGTATTAACTCAACAACCCCTCTTAAAATAAGGGGCAATTATATAAATAATATTTAAAATTTGATTGTTACATCAAATGAATCTTAATATATATATTTGAATTAGAAAATTTTTGAAATAGGTTTATGATAATCTAGATTGTGCTTTCAATAAACTTATCATTAAAATCTAATTAGCCTAATTATCCAATTATAACATTATTTAAATGCTTAAATTGTCCAAAAAAATATTGTTAAAAAATTCATCATAAACAGTCTCATGTAGTTTTTAGATTTCTAGTCAAAATGATCAAAATACTTTTCCTTAAAAATATGTAAATAGGCCAAACTTCTATGCATTTGGGGAATGTGGGATGATGAAACGAGAAGGATATCAAGTGTGCGAGCACCTGATACCCGCCGTTGACAACAAACTTCAACGCTTATCATCGACACCAGCATAAACACCAGTTGTTGCACATAAAGTATATGTCCATCATCAACACCAATATAGATGAATATCATCGCCAACAAGACTGACACTCGTTGATGATATCAGCGTTAATGCTAATCACCATGAATAAGATTTATACCAATCGTAAGCACTAACACTATGCTTATTGTCTAATGTTCGTCGTGAACATAAATATTTATGTTCATTATCTCCATTAGTGTCGATACCCTTTGCTAACACCAACATTGATGCCCAGTATCACAAGCATGGTCAACTTCTGTCTTTAGCTGTAACTCTTACGATTGTCATGAACTCCAATGTTGATGCTTGTCATTGCCAATAAGTTTGACAGTCATAATCATCAATATGGCTGACGCTCATCGTTGCCAATGAGACTGATGCTTGGTATTACTAATAAACTAATACTCACCGTCACTAATAAGCCGAACACTTACCTTTGATGCCAATGACAATATACGTCATCATCAACAAGACTGATATATGTCGTACAAACCATCATTAAAATATATAACTTTAATTATCAAAGATTGAGAAGATCTCTAATAATCTTGTGTTGAATTAGGTGATTAGATAAAATTATAAATCAAATTTTGTTAAGAATTTTGATGTTTATGTCTGAGAATTTGAAAAATAAATGTAAGAAGGTGTTAGTTTTATAAATAATAAAATTTTAGATGGCATGAATGTAATTTTTATATTAAAAAATGGGGAATTAAACCGGCATAGATTGCAGCTTAAGTCAATTAAACTTTTAAAGTTTTAACCGTTTTAATTTTCCATGATCTCTTGGTTTTCTACTGTCTCCTCGTAGTCCCTCCACCAGTGTCCTCTCTGCTGTCTTTCTTCTTTTGGAGGTTTTAGAGGAAAAAAACAAAAGCGACCGCAGAGCTCTCCCTATTTCTCTTTTTTACACTTGATGGTGATCGATGGCAGATTAAGGAGAATCGGTTAATACTCGTTGATCTGCCGTTTCTACACCCATTGGCCTCTATAGGTAAGGCAAATCTCAGTTCTTGCCGCCATATATGCTTTCCGTGTTTGGATTTTTCTGTGTGAGGAGTATCAGAATCATGGTTTCTTGTTCTGATCCAGACCTCTGAGCTTCTATTTCGAATTAATGGTGGCACAGATCTCACTTTTATACCATTTTGAGGTTCGGGTGTGGACAAATGCGAGGTTTTGCGAAGGCAATGTGTGGAAATATGGGCTTTTGTTCAGTTTGCGGAGTAGTTGGAGTGGAAATCAGAAAAGATAATGCGGGTATTTTTTTGGGATCGTGATTTGGGATCTGGGCGCTTTATTTAGTGGTCTGGATGAGGAAATCGCGGTTGGTTGTGGTGAAATCTGGCAGATTTGGAAGAGCGCTTGGACTGGTGCTTGAAGTTTACTTGATTATGTGATTCTTTTGCTGCTTGTTGGAGATCTGAGTTCATTTTTTCAAATGGTTTAATTTTTGTTTTAATTTTTCATTGAATTTCACAGTGAAAGTTAGTTCTTAGGATGACTAGGTTTTATGAATGTGGCAATATATAGATTTATGGCACCATATTTTCAATTTTTATAGGAATTGTAGCTGAGATTTGAATCTGAAAGGCCCAAATTATTGGATTTGATTCTCTACCTTTGAGTTTTATTTAGTTTTCCTTAATGTCTTCTAATTTTGAGTTTTAGTCATCTTTTATTGGTTCTTATCGAGAAATAGTTTGTGTAAGTGATGATGTTTTCGGGGGAGTCTGCTGTTCCTTCTTTTAACCTGCTGGTATAGAAGAATCAAGTGGATTATGACATGAGCTTTTATTTCTGAAATATTTAAAGATAGAATTTTAATTTAAGATTAGGTAAAAGTGTTGACGTCTATACAATACCCAAAAAGAAACAAAAAATGAAATCATACCTTAACCGTTGGATCCATAATTTCTGCTGAAATCCCGGTTGGAATCCTCGTATCTGTCGAAGACGTCCGCGAATCCCGCTGATTCGGCGCCATTCAGTCTCTGTCCCGTGAAATCCTGCGCGAAATCTGCGATCTTACCTCGAACGAGCGCCCAAGTCGCCTTCAAATACCGACCCAAAGCCCCCTCATTCGCTGCTCTCCCCCACGACTCTCTCTCGATCCCTTTCTGCTCCCCGACGCCGACACCCACGATACTCCCTCAGCTCCGACCTCCTCCCTCCTTTCCCGTCACTGTGCCGACTCCAAGCCGAGAGAGAGAGAGAGAGAGAGAGGGAGAGAAGGGAGAGAAGTCGACCTACCTCCTCCCTTGCGAGTCGACTTTGCTCCTCCGACTCCTTCCAGTCGGACCAAAGTTACGGCATTTTAATCGGAAGCAACGGGCGGGAGCTCGCTGGCTGCAGAGGCGACTTTCTCCCTTTCTACCGCTTCTTCTACTCCTTCGGGGCTGTTCGACTGTGCTCCATTGACGACTTTCCCTATCTGAAGGATCGGAAGTTAAGACATTTTTTATCGCAAGCAACAGGAGCTCGCTTGCCCGTGAAGGTAGCTTTCTCTCCATCGCGAGCTTCTTCGGCCAAGTCACTTGAAACAGAGAATTTAACTCTCTATTTAAGAGAGTTAAACTCTCTGTTAATCTCATTTAAGAGATTTGGCTAAACCTGACTCGAATCAAGCTTAAATCCCATTCAAATCTATTCAAACCCTATTTAGTTATAATTAAGTATAATTAAATATAATTATTTATAATTATTTATTATTAAGTATAATTAGTTATGATTAATCTATATTAATCATAATTAATTATTATTAATAATGTTTTATTATAAAAATTTATTATTAATTATATTTAATTATAATTAATTATTAATAATTAATTATCTATGATTAATTATATGTAATTATAATTAATCATGGTTAATTAATTAAATCTTATTATTAATCATGTTTAAATTATCATTAATTATGTTCAATTATAATTAGTTGTAATTAATTATTATTAATTATAATTAATAATAATTAATTATTCTTAATTATAATTAAATATAATTAATTTTAATTAAGTATAATTAAAAATAAAGAAAGTGCTTCTTCCCTCGATCATCGATCCAACCTCAAAGATTCCCTCCACTCTCTTACCTCGACATTCGTGTCGGACCGGCAAACCACCTAAGCACGCCTTTAGTGGCCGTGGTAGGAGGAAACCCGGTGCGACACCTACGACGAGGTAGGCGAGTGACCCCTAGATCCATGTGTCAACCACGACAACTCCGCGGAGGTACGAATTCTTCTAAACCCTAAACCTTGCTTCAATATTCGTGGCAAACCGGAGAATCGCCCCATGCACGCCTTTATTGGCCGTGGTGGGATGGGACCCCGGTGCGGCACGTACGGCGAAGCGGGGTAACTTATAAGTACCCCCGGGCGGGGGGAAAGCAATCTGTTATCTTTCAAAAATGTCTTTTTAAAACCCCATGCACGCCTTTATTGGCCGTGGTGGGAGAAAACAAAAAAATACAACTGCCGCGGTGTCTCACCAACACCAACCGTGCACGTCTTTATTGACGTGGCGGGTAGGCGGTCTCTTGGTTTTTTCCCCTAAACAGGGGAGACGCCGGGAGGCTGCCGAAATTTTGTCTGAAATCAGACAAGGACTTGAATAAAAAATGAACTTGCAATGTGAACTTTGACATTGAACTCAAGCTTGTGGACATCGAACTTGAACAAGACATGGACCCAAGAGAACTTAATTTGAACTTAAACTTGAACATGAGCTTGAGCTTGAATTCAAGCAAGTGCTTGATTTGAACATTAAGCCAATAAGGCTTGGACTTGATTGAACTCAAAGAACTGCAGGGGACACTTGAACTTGATGAAGTCAGATCCAAACTTGAACAATTACTTATAACTTTTAAGCAATCAACTAAGGTTATACTGCAAGGAATTGAACTCAAGATGACAAGAAGATTTGAACAAAAATATCAAAGACTCAACATGTATTCAGATGATTTCTCAATAGATGAATTATAGAGAATTTGATTTGAAGGATAAGTAATGTTCCAATAGAGTTATCATTCCAATTGGAATGTAGATGCTAATTAAAGAAGGCGATCCATCTGAATCCTATCCAAGCAAGCAAAAGACTCATATGCAAACTCATTACAAGTGTGTTGAAATCTATGTGAGCAATAGTGATCAGACTATATCAATTAAAGATGAGGGATTAATGAACTTGATCTCAAGTTTATCGCAAAGAACTTGCAAGTGTAATTTGACTACAAGTAACAAGAAGAGCACAAAGAATATGGTTTTACACCAGAATCATAATATTGGGAAGAGATCATTGGGTCATAATGGCTCATTTACAACATTAGAAACAATGCACCATCAAGCAATGATCAATAGAGCTGGCAAAAAGTATGGCAATTTATGTATATGCTACAATACAAGACCTTGAATGGATGTTATGAATGATTCATGAATTTCATATCAGTCAAAGTGCAAAGTTTCAATCGACAACAGCACTAATGTGGTCACTCGCATCATGGGTCAAATGATGATGTATTCGAAAGATATATTGCATATTGATGATCTCTTGAAGTTGGCAACAAGAGATATACAATCAACACATGTATGAAGAGTACACTATATCCATAAGAAAAGCGAAGGGAATTTCTTGAAGGAGATTCTGATAGCAATCGACGTCTGTATACAAACATGCAAATAAAGTCAAAGAGATGAAAATTGGAAGGGTATATATAGCGGATTTCAAGCAAAAATTAATGATAGAAGTCCACCACGCTGACCACAAACAAATATAGAAGAATTCTCATTTATATAGTAGTCCACTTATAAGTGATGATGATTGATGTGCAGTGGATGCGAGATCATCCATGTAAGATATATCAGCCTTCTACAAGCAAGAATAAATGATCTGCAATACATACAATCTATTTACGAATACAGATGTATGTATAACATCCGTCCATGGGTAGAAGCATAAAGACTACAGTAAATGCAGTATCCTGTAGTTAACTTTAGTTTAAGGAGGAATATATCTACCTCCAACAGTAGTGGCTGTATCGTAAAGACCAGAATCACAGTAGAATGCATAAAGACTACAAATTTCTACGAGCTTCTACAACCCAAGGCAGGAGACCAGTTAGTGCACTACGATCCACCCGTAGAAATCAATAAATAGTGCACGACAGTCTACCTGTACGAAGCAGCGAACAACTCCATTCAGAAGCTGCTACGCTACGCCACCGGATCCGCAACATTCTTGCGAGCGGACAGAAGGCGTCTACAAATATTTTCAAAATACCCTCGCACATGCACTGTAGTTTGTACACACTTAGGTACACTAAAATAGGGTATACAATTCTCAACCCGCATGAGCCCCGACGAGCGTGTTATTGGTACACACGTGACGTCTAGGGATGCTGCGCGGGTTACTCAATTCGAACCCGATCCTCCTAAACAGGTAAAAGGAGTCGACAGGGTTCAATTATAAAACGCCCCCAAACACCTGCATGAGCCCCGGCGAGCGTGTTATTGGTACACACGTGACGTCTAGGGATGCTGCGCGGGTTGATCAGTGAATTCAGGTTCGAAACCGATCCTTCTATACGGGTCAATAGAAGTCGACAGGGTTCGAACCAACAAACAAATATACGGTTGTGGCGACCGATATATATTTGTCTTAATACATTCATATTAGGCTTTTAAGGCCTATAACAAAGAGAATTCACTTTCAAAGGCTCAAAGCCTATAAGAAACCCGATCCTCTGTCGCCAGCCTGACAGAGTTGACAAGGTCCATAAAGTGAAAATGACCCCAAACACCCCGATGATGGCCGTGTTGAATGATTATCTCAACCAGAGGGGTTTTCACAAGTATTTCTCAAAATTCCACCCAAATACCCAAAAATTCCACAAAAATCTCAAAAAACCCGAAATCCCAAAAACATTCAAAATTCCAAAAATATTTAAAATGAAACAAATCCATCAAAAACTTAAAGCAAAACTTATCCGCCCTCCGCAACAGTTTGCCGAGGTGGACAAATTCAAATAAACTCTAGCTCACAAAGAGCCAAAGGCCTGGTCAAAAATATCACTAGGATCCATTCTCAAACAATCTTTTGCCAGTAAGGACGTGGTACGTGTCCTCTAACCGGCAGTTTCGCCGCCAAATGGCACTGCAGGTAAACGGTTATGACCCGGGGCCCTCTGAACCGAGTGGTTTTGCCGCCAAATGGCACCACAGATACCGGTTATGGCCAGAGCTAATACGCTCCTTAATGGCGTTAAATCCTTGAGATATGAATCAATAGGATATGATCGATAGGGCACAAAGCCCTCTGTAAGCTAAGGTGGATTCAAATTTGTCCCCTTAGACAAACATTCAACCCCGGTCTACAAGGACCCCTTGGACGAAGCAACCCATGGCTGCCGACAAGGATCCTTCTGTCAGGTTGGGTCGACTACCTCCTCTGACTAAGTAGACCAGGGACCATGATGGCCCGGGATGACGGAACCATGGGATCTTGATCGGGCCCATCATCCATTCCCCCACCTTCCGCTTTAAGTGCACGATGGTGAAATTTCTATTTTTAAATATCAATCTCTCAACCCTTCAAATTCCAAATTTCCAAACCTTTCCAAATACCCAAATCTAAACCCAATTTCCAAACCCATTGCTGCTACTATATGCCAGATAACACGTATCATCTACGTATCTGATTGACGACTAGCCTTAATCGAAAGTTCTCTCTCGTGATCGGGAGGGGTAATTAACTATAGGGGCTTGCGCCTGTAGGAAACCAGAACTCAGATCATAAAGTCCTCACCAAATGAGGGCGAAATCTCTGGGTAGTGTCTTATCTACAAACCCATCTGCCTTCCAAAATTTACCTCGGAACTAATCAGTTAAAACTCCCTCGCCGAATAAGAAAAGCGAGCGGAGGCCGGGGCCGAATTTTCGGAGCCCACAAAAAGTCAATAGAATGATAGCAAAATTTTCTTCTTTAGCATTCAGATTTCATACATGGGCTAGAGATTATGTATAATGGCATGGTTTAGAGATTTTATTTGCTTCTCTTTGGTCAAAATTGTATATTCAAGCTATCTTGGTCCTGTGAGAGAATAAGATGTAGAATTTCATGCAAGATAAGAAAAAAAAAAAAAGGCTAAAAGGATAATTCTCTCATATAATTCTGAGAAATGCCGTTTGAAGAAATTATGAAATTCAAAACTTAAAATATGTACATGCTATGTGTAAGACATTAACAAGCCATGAAGAATGGAGGACCAGTGCAATAGAAGTGGTTGAATGGCTGATGGAGATTAATGCATCTAATTTGCCATTATATGCTTTTGTGGTCCACTTTGGATCTTTAATGGAGAGTACTTAAGTTAAGCATACTAATTGATGATAAATGCATAGAGAAGCCTCATTAGTAGCATTTTGTTTTTGCTGCAAATTTTTTTAGAAAAATGGCATATTCTTTATTAATCTCACTTCAACTCCTTTGCCCGATGATATTCGAGGACTGGGTTATGAAGATTTTTACTTGTTTTACTACTTTTATCTACTTATAAAATTGATATCGATTGCGAATGTTATTAAATTTTCTTTTGTATTAGTGTTTGACATTTTTAGTGTTTAGAAATTTTTATTTTAAATTCCTTTTGGTTTGCTATTCTTTCCCCAATTGTTAGCCTTTAGCATTTTAAATGCTGTTTACAATTTTTTGTAGTGTTTTTCATTATCTTATTCTTCTTAACAACATGATTATTGAGGTGTAAACATTTGTTAGTTATTGCCCCTGCCAAGCTGCGCTGTGTAAAATGGAAGATTGAATTACATTCCTCTGTGAGACGATAACATTTGTTCTTGGGGAGAAGAAACTTAACCTTCTTTTTTTCTTTTTTTTTGAGATATTTGAAAGTGAAACTTGATGGGTTCAAGGTTTCCATCACATCAGCTCAGCAATGGCCTGTACGTTTCGGGCAGGCCAGAGCAACCGAAAGAGAAGACCCCGGCAATGAGTTCCATAGCCATGCCATACACTGGCGGCGACATCAAAAAATCCGGTGAACTTGGGAAAATGTTTGACATTCCTGTTGATAGCTCCAGATCCAGGAAATCTGGACCTATCGCTAATGCTCCGTCTAGGACTGGATCATTTGGAGGTGCATGCTCTCTCTTTCACTTTTGTGGACTATGATGTTCAATTGCTTTGTTTGATCTAGTTATTAATCCTTCAATGTTTCTTTTTCGTGCAGTTTCAGGTTCTGGATCATCAATGGTGACCGGAGGCTCAGGCAGGCAGAAATCACATTCTGGACCTCTTAATAGACAGGGAGAGTCAGTGAAGAAATCTTCTGGTCCCCAATCTGGTGGTTCTAGGCAAAATTCCGGCCCCCTTCCACCAGTGCTTCCGACTACTGGCCTCATCACATCTGGCCCTATTTCCTCCGGGCCGCTGAATTCTTCTGGTGCTCCTCGAAAAGTATCTGGTCCATTGGATTCCACCGGGTCAATCAAGCAACATAGTTCATCCCTAGCAAATAACCAGATGGTTACAAAGCTTAGTCAGGAGGATGACTATTCATTCAAGAAGAGTTTGCCCAAGCCAATACTGTGGTCGGTGATCCTTTTATTTTTGATGGGCTTCATTGCTGGCGGATTTATACTTGGAGCTGTTCACAATGCCATCCTTCTTCTTGTTGTTGTGGTTATCTTTGCTGCTGTTGCAGCACTTTTTTTGTGGAATCACTGTTTGGGAAGAAAGGCCATAATAGGATTCATTGCTAGATATCCTGATGCAGAGCTTAGAACAGCAAAGAATGGTCAATATGTCAAGGTCTCTGGGGTATGTCATTCGTTAAACTATTTTATAGAAACTTCAATACTTCTTACTTTCTTCAGAATTTCTTTATTTCTGCATACTTTTGATCCTCATGGTAATCTGTACCGCTTTACTTGAGTTCATAATATTGATGTTATGAACTGTTTTAGGCTTCGTTTGGGACAGCTTTTGTACTGCTTCCTAAAATGATTTTCTAATATAAAATTTTTTAATTCAAGAAATTTTTATTCTAGAAAATTATTTTAGAAAGCAATAAAAAAATTATCCCAAACGAAGTCTTAGTGTCTACAAATGTACATTTATGAACTTTCATTGTACACATTACAACTTGTTCAAGTTCTTATAGGTTGTCACCTGTGGAAATGTCCCTCTTGAAACATCATTTCAGAAGGTTCCTAGATGTGTGTACACATCTACAAGCTTATATGAATATAGGGGTTGGGATTCGAAGGCTGCCAATCCTCAGCACCGCCGATTAACTTGGGGTTTAAGATCGGTAGAGGTAAGCAGAACTGTCATTTTCATAGAGATTATCTTCCTGTGTACTTAGGCTTCGTTTGGGATAACTTTTTTGCTGCTTTTTAAAGCAACTTTCTAGTACAAAATGTAAAATTTTTGTACTAAAAAATTGCTTTGAGAAGCAATAAGAAAGCCGTCCCAAACGAAGCCTTAATGAGGACCAGTTGTGGAATTTGTTTTATATCAAATGATGTATCCTTATATTGTTCTTAATATATTTGTACAGAGGCATGTTGTCAATTTCTACATCTCTGATTTCCAATCTGGGTTAAGGGCGCTGGTCAAAACTGGTTATGGCGCAAGGGTGACGCCATATGTCGATGAATCCATTGTTGTTGACATAAATGCAAACAATAAGGACATGTCACCCGAGTTCCTCAGATGGCTGAGGGAGAGGAACCTTTCTAGTGATGATCGCATGATGCGCTTAAAGGAAGGGTAATCTTTTGTCATTAGTTTTTCATTTCATTTCTGAGCTTGAAATTTTGTTTGCTATCTGAAAGGTTGAAGATAAACTTTGTAGAGGAAACCATAAGAAAATGCAATTGAATAAGAAAAAGGTTTTGTCTGAATTATTTCTTTTTTGTTTCATTAAATCCTGAAGCATCATTGTTAATTTGCTCCCATAGACTTGCAAACCAAAATAAATAGCTTAGTTTGCTTTCCTTTTTCCTTGTTGGATACTTTTTGGATTTTTTTTAGCAGTTGGCTTTCTAAATTCTTATTCTCCATTTCATTTTTGCTGATCTTAATCCATTTATAGAGGCTGTTTTTTCAATTGTCAACCATATAGTCTTCTTGAGAATGATCTTCTTATATCATTTTTTTTACGGGTTAATCAATATTTTCATTTTTCACAATCTTCATCAAAACTAAGTGAATTTCTCTTTATGAATTATTCCCATACATTTATTTGTATTAAGATGCAAAAAAATCTCATCTTCGAAAATTATTTGGCTTCCACTTCAATTTTATTTACATCTTGCAAGCATAGTACCTTTAGATACCAATTTTCCTTAGTTGGGATTTCAGCCAAATTCCCCAAACCTTGAAATTGATAAAGATTTTTAATTCCCATTATTTCCTTTGGTTTTGCGTAATGTTGACAACTATGAAATTATGCTTCTTCTTGTTAAAATTCAAAATGTGAATTCAAGTGCCCAAAAAAAAAAAAAAAAAAAACCATCTATCATGCATGATAAAAGCTATCTATCAAGCAGGCCATTCTTTCTGCAGTTTCTATCATTAAGGAACTGTTTGGCAGTATCATATTTCAAGCTGAATTTAAACAAGATTAAGCTTAAATCATGCCAACAAGATTTTGGGGATTTGACTGTTTTAGTAAAATCCTCTTTCATCGTCATTATTGATTGATTTATTGAATCCCACCATTCACAAGAATGAATGAATTTGGGGGTTTCACCCTCATAAATTTTAAATTATGTAACAAATAATCAGATAATATTTTACGATTTATCATGATTCAACATTTGTCATACCAAATGGTTTTCAAAGTTTAATCTTTTCAAGGTATACTATATCTGAATTTACAAGATTTGTACTAAATCTTATTCAAACTCTACAAAGTTAAATCCTGTAAGAACAGCCAATCAGCACCTAAGAGCTTCAAATTTTGTTTTGTTCTCTTTTTAGTTACATCAAGGAGGGGAGCACTGTAAGTGTGATGGGGGTTGTTCAGAGGAATGAGAATGTGCTGATGATTGTCCCCCCATCTGAGCCACTCTCCACTGGTTGCCAATGGGCAAGGTGCATATTGCCCGGAAGCCTCGACGGCATTATTATTCGATGCGAGGACACTTCAAATATCGATGTCATACCCGTTTAGCAGTGTATCCTCTGAACTCCTAATCATTTCCTGTACTTTTGACTGCTGGCTGGGTTTGCTTCTCATGAATATATGAATGAGATATGATGGTTAAGATAAGTTAGTTGTGCTATCTGAAGAGTTGGAGGTGTTGATTATTCCTTTTGTTTGTATAGCTTCTTCATCTTACTTCTTTACTTTGAGTTGCTTTCTATTTTTGCTTTTTTTCAAGTGTTGGAAGGTTTTGTAACAAGAATATCTTTGATTACTTGGCATGGAAAACCTTCCATACTTGTGAACTTTGCTGGGAGATTTGTGTACAAGTGTTTGTGATAAATTGGATTGAATTTGGCTTAGTTGTTCTTAGCTTATGTTAGAATGATTGGCTTGATTTCTAATTTAATTAGATTTTTTTTGAAGTCTTGTGATGAATTGGATCTGAAACTCAATTCTAATTAAAGTTTGATCAGGATATTATGAACCAATTTTTTTTCTTTATTTTTTTAATGAGTTAGGTGATCTTTATATGCTTTAAGATTTGACTTTCTCTTGGGAAGGTCTGACTATTGAAGCTTCATTATGAGCGTGATTATTGGATCTACAGCTTCACATTTTGTTTATGTATGGGTTGGTGAATGTCTTTGTCGCTACTAAGGGAATTCTGTAAGAAATTAAAAAAAAAAAAGTCTATCTCTTACAAAGAGTAAAAACCTGAACAACCTTCACAAAGGTATAAGATCTCTCTCTTCTCCATAATTGCAGAGGATGTTGAAGATCAAGTTGTCATAGTTTTTGTTAGTTTTAGCAATTGATGAACTCGTAATGACAATGCAGGTCTCCAGAGAGAGAAATTATTATGTGCAGAGATTAGACATAGAAAACCGTCCATTTTTTTCTGTTAATAGAGACAAAATCGAATAATTCTCTGTGTCCGGTCTTCGCACATAATCATCTCTCTTGAAGAGGGGTGCTAATTGATATACAAACTACATAAATATATAGCAGTAAAGGAAAATATATCTCGAAGCACTAATGATTTCAGTTCCAACAAATCTGTAAAGGCCGACCACCTTTCTTGCCAAGGAATGTGCGCTGACTGATCCTGATATAACACTTGTTCTCTATTGTGGATGTTCAGCAAAAGCTGTCACTGAAAATTAACTTGGTGCATAGTTGTCTTTTTAACTTGATGGAAATAATTTTAGACTTGTATATAGATATACTTCTTTCATTGGGTTTTAATAGATGAAATTATACATAATTTATACAATCTTCTATCCGAAGGGTGGAACCAATCCCTCATTTAAAAATGGGTAAACTTATCATATAAATAAATTAATATTAAAAAATTGAATAATATATGATTTAAAATAGGATCTTATATTTCATTATGATCCATAAATTAAGTAATACTTTGTTGGTTGTAAAAATCGAATTGGATAATGAACCGGAAGAAGAAGAGGTTCATTATTCAACTGGTTGAACCGGATGATATAATAAATAATAATATTATTAAAAATCAATTAAATTAACATATTAATGATGATAATCTAATCTTAAAACCTTCAAAATTCTAAAAATTTTGAGACTAAAAAATAAATAAAATTCTTACATATATAATATAATACATAATTTTAAAGTTAAATATAAATTATTCTTATATTTGTATTATATATTTAAATTTAAATAATTAGTAAATTTAAATATATCAAATCTTTGATTTTAATTCATATGTAATAGAAATTTAGTTTATATATAAATATATAAATTTAATATAAAAATTGCTAATTTATGTAATATATTTAGGTATAATTTACATCTATGCATTATTTATAAATTTCACATTATAAAATAATATTTATAAAGTCATACAAATTATTTATTTTTGTTATTATCATTTAATTTCATATTTAGAGAGAAGTTTTAGAACTTCAAAAATAATAAATAATTATTTTTATTTGAATAATTATAAATACAAAATTAATTATAAATTTAAGATCTTTAAAAATTATTATAAATATTTTTATTTGAATATTATGTATAAATTTTTCCAAAAAATTTTAAATGGAACCATCTACCATCCACACATTGTAGAACTAATAGTTGTTTAATCTCCTCTCACTTAAGAGCTTTATATTGTGTTGTTTATATATCTTTTCTTGTATTCATAAATTAAGAGCTCACATACAGTGATTTAATCATGTGAGTATGATTACTAGTGTTAAATATATAATATTATAATATTTTAAGAATTATATTATTAAATAAAATATATTATATTTAAATTAATTTAATGTTTAATAAAATATTATATATTAAATTAAATTATTTAAATATATTATGAATTGAACCGATCAGTTCATAAGAATTAGTACCGGTTCTCATCGGTTTAATGCTAGATCAATTTTTCAGGAGGACTGAATCGGAATCGGCCATATGATCACCGGTTCATGGTTGAACGGGTTGAGCCAATTGATTTAATCCGATTTTCAAAACCATGATACTTACAAGCTTATCAACATACTTTGAATTTTTTGATAATATTACATTATAATTTCATTGAAAATCAAATCAAACATTTTTTTTTCGATATAAAATACTAGAAAGATGTTGAGCCAACCATCACACATCCTATTATGTAATAGATATTTGATAATTATCGTTGTAGAAATATTCTCTCCATTTTACTAGTACAAACTTGGGGTGTCAAAACAGGTTTTTGGATCTGGTTAGGGTCAAACTCGAAATTGATCCGCACTTAGTACATCAATCCAAACCCCGCATGTTTATCTAAAATGCTTAAGAAACTAGACCCGAACTCGACTAGCTGACCTAGTTGAGTGTGACGAGCGACAGGGCAAGTGCAAGCATGTCGAGCAAGCGAGTGGGCAAGGGTGGGGTCGAGTGCAAGTGTGAGCAGGCGAGGGTGAGGCCGAGGGGCGAGCTTGAGTGGGTGAGTGCGAGCCAACAAACATGCCAAACTTGTTGTATTTGGGTTCGGGTTAACTCGAACCTAACCTGATATTTCAATCGGGTTCAAAATTTAAACCCAAACCCGACTAGTTTGTTAAACGGGTCGACCCAAACCCCTGAATTTTTGGGTCGAGTACCCCTCTAGTATAAACTAATAAAATTAATGTTGAATTAATTAGTGTATAAATCAAGAGGTATACATCATCATTCTTTATCTTAATTGTTACAATCAAAAGGCATGATATT
Source organism: Dendrobium nobile (assembly GCA_022539455.1). Taxonomy (NCBI): domain Eukaryota; kingdom Viridiplantae; phylum Streptophyta; class Magnoliopsida; order Asparagales; family Orchidaceae; genus Dendrobium; species Dendrobium nobile. Next base: position 6,143,489 of record CM039723.1, on the reverse strand, counting down.
ATGTTTTGATGATTACAAATATTAATATATGAATATTTTCTTATTCATGTTTTATATATTAGATATTTATTTGTGTGACTAACCATTTTAGGTACAACATACACCGAGTAGCATTAATAAATCAAAACTAAAGACAATGTAGCATTAGTGTGTAAGGGAGAGAGAGGTTGTGAGGTTGAGAGAGGGAGTTTTCCTTGCGAGAGTCAAGGGGTGTGGGGATTCACACGGTTTCTCCGGATAGCCTCCACCTTGGGTTCTCCTGTTGTGTTTTGGTGGAGCTCTTGGAGAGGAGATATAGGAAGAAGAGTCTATGGTGTGAAAGACTTGTTAGTAGTTGAGGAGGCTAGGGATCGACATCCCACTAGACTAGGAGGCGAAAAGAGGGATCAGCATCTTTGTCAGAGTAAGGAGCTAAAGGAGGGGTGGCATCTCCGTCATGTTTAGAGGCGAAAGGGGGGGTCGACATCTTTGCTGGAGCAAGGAGTTAAATAAGGGAAGGCATCTCTGCCGGGCCAAGAGGCAGGAGGAAGATTTTCGGAGTCTATAATTGTCATTTTCCGTCTAGTCAAGAGAGAAATGGCTTCTCCACATAGCTGTGTGTTAAAGGAGAGACACTTTTAGAGCAATATCCAAAGTAGAGAATTTTTTGGGAGTTGAGTTAGACCGATTTGACTGAATCACTATAAATCCAGTTAGGGTACTTTTTACTTTCTTGCAATTTAATTTTTACACTTTATTTTACTTTTACTTATCTTTGTGAAAGATTTCTTTAGTTTATTTTTTATTATCTTGATGACTTTTGGTTATTCTTATGAAGGAACTTTGGAAGATAAATCTCTAGTTAAAATATTTCTTTGTGAAATAAAAAAATATATTTATTTTCTAAAAGTTTAAAAAGAAAAAAAAATTGTTTGATTATGATTTTGTTTGTAGTTTATTTTCTTAAATCACTTCCGCATATCTCATTTTTTATCTTAAGCAAAAAACTTCTTAAAATATCAATTCATATTTTGATAAAATCTTGCCATCGATTCTATATTACAAAAATTAGACAAATTTGAATTTTGAGCTAATTGTACTATAACCTAGTTAGTACCATACGAACATTAATTAAATTTAACTAATTTAATCACATAAATTAAGGAATCGAATTAGATCTTATCATAATTAATGGCCATATTGAATGATATAAATATCTTACAATATGATTCATCCGAGAACTCACTGGATGAACCTTGGTTCATCTTAGACGATATGTGATTCGATATAACTGATCGTGTTGGATGACTACACATCATATAAGATGATATTCGACGGAATTGAATTAATCTATTGTACGATTTGTGAATAGCATTTACAATCAGAGCACTTAATTTAAAAATTAGAATTTTTTAAGAGTTCACTTTATAAACTTATCACATGTCTTGACGTAAAGTATTTTTGAGTAATCAAAGACGTTTTCTTCTTGGGAGAGAGCTGCTTGGGAGAGAGCATGGAGTGTGTCCACTTCATAAGGGAGAGATAGGATGTGAGGTTGAGAGAGCGAGTTTTCTTTGAGGGAGTCAAGGGGTGTGAGAGGATACATACGGTTGCTCTGGCTAGCCTCCACCGTGGGTCCTCCTGTTGTGATTTGGTGGAGCTCTAGGAAGAAGAGTCAATGACTTGAAAAACTTCCTGGCTAAGGAGGCTTGGGATCATTATCTCCATCGGGCTGGGAGGTGAAAGGAGGGATATGCATCTTCGTCGGAGTAAGGAGCTAAAGGAGGGAAGGAATCTCCGTCGGGCTGGGAGGCGAACGGAAGAATATTCTTTGGAATCTGTAAATGTCATTCTCCGCCTAGTTAAGAGTTTTCTCTGCATAGTTGTGTGCTAAAGGGGAGTCACTTTTAGTACAATACCCAAAGACGAGAAACTTTGGGAAGTGGACGTAGGTCGATTACGACAGAACCACTATAAATCCAATTAGGGCTCTCCTCACTTTCTTGCAATTTATTTTTTGTTTTCATTTTGGTTATCTTTGTGAAAGATTTCTTTGATTTATTTTTTATTATCTTGGTGAAAGAATTTGTTAGTATACTTTTGGTTAATCTTGTGAAGGAATTTTGGGTGATAAATCTTTAGTTGAAAATTTTGTTTATGAAATAAAAAAATATTTATTTTATAAAAGTTAAAAAAATCTTATTTGATTATGATTTTGTTTAAATATTTTATTCTCTTTAATCACTTCCGCATTTCTTACTCTCAAGTGGTATCCTACAATGAGTATCACATAATGATATTTAATTATCGTGAGAATCAGGATCTAATCATCATTAATGATTGTATCATACAATACAAATATAATACAATAAGAGTCACCTGAGAACTTGTTGTACAATCTGTAATTTGACATAACTAATCGTATTGGATGAATGTGCATCATACCGGACGATCTTCGATGAAATTAAAATAATTCTATTGTACAATCTGTGAATTGTACTGTACGATCAAACTAGAGCAACTAATTTAAAAATTAGAGTTTTTTAAGAGCTAATTTTATAAACTCATCACATATCTTGAGGGGAAAGAGTTCTTGAGCAATCAAAGACATTTTCTTCTTGGGAGAGAACTTGGAGTGTGTCCATTTCATAAGGGACAAAGAAGATGTGAGGTTGAGAGAGGGAGTTTTCCTTGAGGGAGTCAAGAGAGGGAGTTTTCCTTGAGGGAGTCAAGAGGTGTGAGGGGATTCATATGGTTGCTACGACTAGCTTGCACCTTGGGTCCTCGTATTGTGTTTTGATGGAGTTCTAAGAATAAAAGTTTTTGGTGCAAAAGGCTTGTTAGCTGAGCATCTCCGTCGGGTCAAGAGGCAAAAGGAGGGATAGGCATCTCCTCCGAAGCGAGGAGTTAAAGGAGGGATGAAATCTCCACTGAGCTTAGAGATGAGAGGAGGGATCATCATCTCCGCCGTAGCGAGGAGTTAGAGGGATTGCATCTCCACCTTACCAGGATGGAAAAGGAGAGAGATTTTTCAGAGTCTGTAAATGTCATTATCCTCATGGTCAAGGGAGAAAAAAACTTCACCGCCAAGTTGTGTGCTAAATGAGAGTCACTTTTAGTGTAATACCCAAAAAGGAGGATCTTTGGATAATAGACGTAAGTCGATTTTGACCGAACCACTATAAATCTAATTTGTTTACTCATAACTTTCTTGCATTTCATTTTTTCCACTATGGTATGCTTTTGGTTATCTTTGTGGAAGATTTTTTTTTAGTTTACTTTTGATTGTCATGGTGAAAAAATCTATTAGTTTACTTTTGTTTATCCTTGTGAAGAAATTTGGGTGATAAATCGTTGGTTGAAGTTTTTGCATTTGAAATTAAAAAATAAAAAGAAAAAATATTTGTTTACTAAAGTCTAAAAAAAATCTTATTTTCTTGCGATTTCATTTGAATAGTTTATTCTCTTAAATTGCTTTCAAATATCTTGTTTTTTATTTTAAGCCATTTTTTTTAAATACCAATTCATCCTCCCCTTGATGTGCCATAAATACTTTCATTAACAAATTGTTTTGTTATATGTGCCATAAACACTTTCATTAACAATTTGTTTTGTTAACAAAAGTCTACTATATGTACCTTCTTTTTATATTTCTTTGCTTAAACCTAATAAAAATTCAGTTCAAAATGAAATATGCTTACATATAAATTTTCTTTGCACTTTAATTTATTAATCATTTGTTGAAACCAAACAAAGGAAATATTTTCCACCAAATTTGTTCTCAAACAAATAAGTGAATTAAAGCTAATATAAATTCAACTTATTTAACAATTTTTTCGATTTAATTCCTTCAAACCACACATTAATTTGGATGCAGAAAAGTTGAGAAAAAAAAAATAAATAAATAAGAATCAAATTATTTATTCATTGATTTTGAATTTACAGCCAATAACTTGAGCTTTTCAATTTTGCGTTAAAAATTCAGTAAAATTTTTTGAAAATATATATAAAAAAATTTCAAGCATTAAACCAAAGATAAAAAAATATGCACATACGTATATGCAATGAAAAGCAACATGAAGAAATGAAAAATTCTTCGAACCTAGCAGTAGAAGGCGAATATTTTTTCTTCTGTTAGATTTGGGCAACATAGGGTTGGGGGGGAGAGAAATACATAAAAAGCCCTTGGGGTTAATATTATAATTTGGAGGTTGGGCAATTCCCCACGCTTAATTTGCCGATGATCCGCCGCTGCTTCTATCAATTTTCTTTTATGTTATTTGTGTTTTCAGCTAAGTCATATAGCTAAGTTAACATTGCATTTATTCATCGGCCACCGCCTGTCGACTACGTCATCCTCCAACTAACATCACCCGAATACAGTCATTCGACCACTGCCTGTCGACTATAATCCTTCAATCACCGCTATCCTCCTAGATCATTTAAGCATTGACGACGGACTATTGTCCCTCAATTATCTTTGCCCGACTACAATCTTCTAACCATCTTCGCCCCACTACATCCTCCAACCACTATTTCCCCATCACGATCATCTGATATTCATCGCCCAACTATAGCCCTTCAACAACTATTGCATGGATGTAACCCTTTGACTATTGTTGCTTGTCTACATTAACTTTATCATAAGTCATCACCAACTACATCAACGCATGTCATCAACCATGAGATTGATGCATTTCATCAAAATCAACTCTAACTATTGATGTTAATAACAAGATTTATGTTGCACTTCTTGGCCTTTAATCTCCTTTCTTCGAGGATAACAACCAAAATAAACATCAAACAAACTGTTAAAACTAGCTCCTCGATGTTATAAACTTAATTCTTATAAACTCATTGATTATTTTTTAATAAGAACATTCATAAATTACTAGTAACTATTTTCAAGCAAAAAAAAAAAACTATTACATTCTAATGTGCAACACAATATCAATGCTTTCCTCTACAAATAATGTTAGAACATTCTTGTGATTCATTTATACTTGATCTTTACCTCTCTTTTAATTGGTATTTTAGGTCTAGATGTTGCCGCTTGTAACAGATGCTTGTTTCAAAGGATTCTTCAGGATCTCTGGTGGCTGCCCCAAAGCTCACAACCTGTATATGTTAAAAACTACTTCAAATGAATTCATTTAGAGGCATAAAATTATAGCGTGAAACAACAATCTTAGCGTGATCGCTTTCATTGGACTGCTTAACCATCTCCTTGACCTCATTAACACTTGCAACAAGTTTATAGCCTTTGAGCGAAGTTCTATAAATATGATAGTGAACTTAATATTATATCCTCTTAGGACATCTCCAACCGAAAAACTCATTTTCCACTCCAAAATACAGTAAAATTTCAAAATGCAATTATTCTTCTCTAATCGAACGATATTTCTTCTTCGTTCACGCGCTTCCCGTGAAGGTAACTATGGGTCTCCGAAAGGATTCTGCTTATGGGGTTCGAATGCAAAGGGTTCAACTTATTTAACAATTTTGAAATTTGTTCTCAAACAAATAAGTGAATTAAAGCTAATATAAATTCAACTTATTTAACAATTTTTTCGATTTAATTCGTTCAAACCACACATTAATTTGGATGCAGAAAAGTTGAGAAAAAAAAAAGAAATAAGAATCAAATTATTTATTCATTGATTTTGAATTTACAGCCAATAACTTGAGCTTTTCAATATTGCGTGAAAATTCAGTGAAAAAATTTGAAAATGATCAAAGCTTTTTTTTTTTGTTCATTCTTTAACAAATATATAAAAAAAATTCAAGCATTAAAACAAAGATAAAAAAACATGCACATGCAAATATGCAATCGAATATCCGCCGCAGCTACCCAGGCATTTCCAAATCTTGAAATTGTTTAAGGCAAATGATTTTGATGGCTATCTAGATGGATATAAAGACAAATTCTAAGTCATCTGATTGCCACCGCCCGATTACGTGCTCCAACTACTATCACCCAAATACGATCATACGACCACCACCTGTCGACTATAATCCTTCAATCAACGCTACCCTCCTAGATCATTTAAGCATTGTCGGCTGACTATTATCCCTCAATTATCTTTGCCCAACTACAATCTTCTGACCATCGCCGCCCCACTACATCCTCCAACCACTGTTTCCCCATTACAATTATCTGATCTTCATTGCCCAACTATAGCCCTTCAACAACCGTTGCATGGCTATAACCTTTTGACTATTGTTGCTTATCTAAATTGACTTTATTATATGTCATCACCAACTACATCAATGTATGCCATCAACCATGAGACTGGTGCGTTTCATCAAAATCAACTCTAACTCTTGATGTTAATAACAAGATTTATGTTGCACTTCTTGACCTTTAAATCTGCTCTCCTCAAGGATAACAACCAAAATAAAAATCAAACAAACTCTTAAAATTAGCTCCTCGATGTTATAAACTTAATTCTTATAAATTCATTGATTATTTTTTAATAAGAACATTCATAACTTACTAGTAACTATTTTCAAGCAAAAAAAAAAAAACTATTACATTCTAATGTGCAACACAATATCAATGCTTTCCTCTACAAATAATGTTAGAACATTCTTGTGATTCATTTATACTTGAGCTTTACCTCTCTTTTAATTGTAATTTAGGTCTAGATGTTGCCGCTAGTAACAGATGCTTGTTTCAAAGGATTCTTCAGGAGCTCTAGTGGCAGCCCCAAAACTCACAACCTGTAGATGTTAAAAACTACTTCATATGAATTCATTTAGAGGCATACAACTACATCTTGATTTGTAACAACAATCTTAGCATGATCGCTTTCATTGGATTGCTTAACCATCCCCTTGCCCTCATTAGCACTTGCAACAAGTTTATAGCCTTTGGGCGAAGTTCCATAAATATGATAGTAGAACTTAAAATTATGTCCTCTTAGGGCATCTCTAATCGAAAAACCCATTTTCCACTCCAAAATACATTAAAATTTCAAAATGCGGTCATTCTTCTCCTATCAAACGTCATTTCTTCTTCTTTCGCGCGTTTCCCGCATCGGCAACCATCTTTGGCGAGCTGTTCTCCTCTTTCGCACGCTTCTTCGTCAAATCCCGCAGCGAATTTTTTTGGCGTAGGTGAACAATCCAACGCCAATATTGGCGTCGCACTGTTCACCTACTGAAATTTGACGTGTGATTTGGAGTTTGAATGGAGCAAATGGCGGACATCATAGGGTGGTATGGAGTTTGGTTGGATATGGTCTTAGACATGAACAAATCCTCTCTATATCCTTACTAAGCAAACAAATATTGATGAGGTCTTTTTCAAATTCAAGGATTATCTATTTGTCTTCATCATATCTCATATCTCTTTCTAAACTTTTTTTCTTGATTCCAACCCACATTCCCCCAAGCTTAAAGTTTACCAAATAAATTCAATAGTAAATAATTACGAACATGCATATGTAACAAGAATGCTGCATACATGAATTGACACACAACCAAAAAATTTAACTATTCATATGTAACAAATTGAACTCTTTATTTTCAAATTCATCGTGGAACAAGTTCTTACTCGTCATGTAAATCAAAATTGTTAAATTTTTCCAATTACATTTTGCTAACGCATTGAAACTAGTTTCTTCTCCGAAGTATAGCTCTATCTAAAAAGACAGACCTGAGAGCTAGGTAGCGGCATGGTGCGGATGGTCTTGCGTTGCTCATGCTTTTTGAACGGCGGGGAATCTCTAGTTCAACAATGCAAAAAGGATTCCATGTTACGGTTGGAGTGAAAGAGCTGCAAGGGAAGAGGAAGAGGACGGACTCAGCGGGGAGCCGAGGAGAAGAAATATGGCAGGAATGTGAGAACCAGGAGGGATTTGAAGAAGCTAGTCGGAGGGAGGGGGTCACGGAACTCGCCGTGAAGCAGAGAACGGCGGATTCTACGGGCTTGGATTAAGTAGGACTTGCTGTTTGGTTCGATGAAGAAAGAAGGTAGGGGAATGTAGTTTAAAAATAGGGGATTTACATAATGCCCCTTTATTTTATGCTATTTACATATTTAATATCTAAAATTTATACTTATAAATAATGCCCTATAAAAATGTATTTTTTTCTTTGAAATAAAATAAATGTAATGTAAAATTTAATGATGATGATGTATGAGGATGAACGTAGCAGTGGCAACTGGTGGTATGTGGCGGCTAGTGGTTGCAGGTGGTCATGTTAGCCAACGGTTGACGGTGGTGGTGATTAATGATGGGTGGCCGGCTAGGGGTGATGGCGATGATGGCCGGCAATGAGTAACTGGTAGTGGTTGTGGTCGATGGGGGCAGCTGCAAGAGAGATTTTTGCAGTGGAAAGAAAAATTCGCTCAAAATTCTCAAAATTAAATGAGTTTACTTTACCTCTAAAAAGAACTAAAACTCTTCCAACCAAACAGCCCCCGTAAATGATTTATTTTATAGTTCACATTTTATAAGCACTTTACTTTTAACCAAATAGCCTCTAAGTAGGATTTATAAATCATGTAAATTTGAATTTACTGAATTGTAAATGTATTAAATTTTAAAAATATTTTACCTGAATAATATTTAATATTCATAAAATTATTTAAAATTATTTAACTCTGATTGCTCTACTTTTAAATAGTCTTGATTATACTTTTTTAGTTATTTATGAGTTAATTATATATTTTAATTTTAATTACATTCAATAATTGATAACTATAGATAATATAATTAGAATGTAATTTAATTATCAATTAATCTAATTATTTATTATTCACACTATATTCTTATTAGATTGAAAGTCCTGGCGAGATCTCATCACAAAGGTAATGATCTTTCATCCTTTCGCATGCTTCTTTGTCTAAATTTCATAAATTTATCGAACGGTCGAATTTGCTAAATTCTGAATTTAAGGAAAAAAAATAAAAAAGGGCATGAAATTATGATTTAACTTATCATGAAAATTGAGCATATGTTTTTGTGTCTGACAAGATACTCAAACCCTCATTCAAATCCTATTAAATATTGAATCCAAACAACCCTTAAATGTGGAGAAATTATTCTGTGCGAAGTCCGGAATGAAAGAACTGTTCGGATATGTAAGTTTACACACTATGTGCACTAATAGTCCAAATAATTTTTCTTTAAGGGTGAGGGAGTTGTGGTTCAGCTATAGTATTAATTTTGGGTGGTATGTAAAAGAATAATTTGGGATGTTAAATATGAAATATAGTTTATTTGGAGGGGTATGAATGAAAATTTTCTTATTAGGGCCACTTAGGGCTGACCCACCCAGCCCATATCAGCCCAAAATAGGTCTGTAATTTCACGTAATTAACCATACTGAGATATCAAAAAATTCGTAATTATCAAATCGGATCTGAGACGCATTGAAATCATGTAATGTGAGAGCAGAAAGCGCAAAAGCCGACGCAAAACCGACGCGATCAAGCGCGAAAAGAGGAGGACAACGACGACAACAAAACCCTAATCCGACCCCTCTTCCAATCTCTATCCTAAATCAAGCCGGAGCTATTTGATCTCTTCCAGTTCGCCCCTTGGGTTTCTCACCTTGGAGATCTGTGATTGATGCCGTCGAAGCTCATCTGATTATCAGAGATTCGCTTAGTTATTTGTCTGAATGGATAAGAGCAAGACCAGGACCGATATGCTGGCCGCTGGCCGTAAGAAGGTATTCTCCTTTGCCGTTATTCATTCTTTTTTTCTTTTCCTTTTCTGTTTCTAGCTTTCCACTGTAGCAATCAAATCCTGTTTATGTTTTATTTTTCTTTAAACATTGGGGTAATACGTCTAAACTTAATTTTTGGGACATCAGCTTCAGCAATTCAGACAGAAGAAAGATAACAAGGCCGGTGGCAGTCATGCGAAGTCCTCAAGCCAAGTTAACAACCCTGGGAATGAGGGCGAGAGCGAGGAACTTTCGAAATTGGGTCATGCCGCTCCAGCCTCGGCTGCTGATGCGGTCGATGCCAATCTATTGGATGCTTCAGATTCAGGAGCAGATCAAAGAGCTGAGGAACTGAGGTTGAAGTTGGAACAGATTCCTGCCGATTTTGCTTACCAGGTGAGGGAACATCTATTCTTTATTTTTGAAATTCGGGGTGGTTGGGAATAAAAATTGGATGAGGGGTGATGTATAATTTCATTCTCATTTGTTGCTGGGTAGGGCCAATGCAGGAAGCTCATGGCGTGGTGTTGGAAAAATCAAATGGCAGCAGCTCAGGTGTTGGTCATTATTTGGATGCAACCTTCTCATCTGGCATTAGTCATGAGGTTTCTGAGACCTCTTCTTCTTCAGAAGTTGTTTTTGAGAACGGTGGGGATCTTTCAGTTTCTTGTGTGAATTCAGGGAAACAGAATGGAGGCAGCCATCAGATGGAGAAAGGAGCAATGTGGGGAGAAACTTCGTCCAGTACACTTGAGGAACCTATCAGATTGGAAGAGACAAATGAATCTTCTGCTCTAGTTGATAGAGCTCAAGGCTCAGGCTTGAATCTTAGTCTTTCTGAGGAAATAGACAAATATACTTATCCTGAACAAAATTTGGAAAATCTCACTTCATCCCAAAGAACATGTCCACTAGCTGCAATCAGTCATGAAGGAGTTTCGGTCGTTTCTTGGGTCAAGTCAGAAATGATGTTAGATGAGGAGAAGGTAGAGGATCAGGAGAACCTTGTATTGGAAGATAAACGGAAAGTAACTACTGACCCTGCTGTTTGTGGGTCAAAAAGAAGTGAAGAGATCAATCAATGTTTTAATCCAGCTGAAGAATCTCAGTATGCGGGCATGAATATTTCTCATGAATCTAATGAAGGTACTTTTAATGAGAAAAAAATAGAAATACCATCTTCTTCCCGAGGAATTTCAGTAGACAATGAGGAACTTCATTTGGAACTAGGGGAAAGAACTAACGAGGGAGGCATAGAACTTCCAATGGATTACCTCACCGCCAAGGAGGGATGTCTGGGTAGGCAATCAAAAGAGGCTGTTTCAGCTAAGGAGATTATTTTGGATGCTCGCAAGAAGGGACTTTCATCTCTGCAGGGCTATTTAAAGATGGATTCCTCAATAGGGGGGCAGTTAGAGCAAGATGGAGTGCTAATGAAGGCAAGCTCTGCTGTCGAACTTGACAATGTCAAAAGGCATCTTTACCTATCTTTTATTGCAAAAGATATTCTCCAGTTGCAATTGGTTGAGCAGACACAGTTAAATGAAGATTTCCACCAACATTCTTCTTATGAAGTACACAGACTCTTTGATTTGGTTAAGAAGGCTCAAGAAAGTAAAGAAATGTTAACTGAAGAACTTGTGCAAAGCAAGTCTGAGCTTCAATTTTTGGCCATTATGAAGGATGAAATTGAAACCAACTTTCTTTCTGCAAGGAAGGAGATTGAGCAGGAATATATTAAGTGTTTCAACTTGAAAAGCGAGCTTCATAAATCCCAAGAAGACTTATTGCATGTTTCCAATGAACTAGCCATTTGCCAGTGCTCTGTGGATGCTTTGCAAAAGGAAAATTCAAACTTGTTAGCAACTCTCCTTTCAGAAACTCATGCAAAAAAAAAACTTGTAGAAGAGGTGGAGTTCCTTTCAACCGAGCAATCAAAGCTAACAGCAGCTCTCATGGAAGAAGCTGATGCAAGGAAGAAAATTGCAGAGGAGAGAGAGTTACTTTCCACTCAGAATATGAATCTTTTGTCTCAGTTAACAGCAAAAGAGGAGAAACTGAAGATTGCAATAGAAAAGAAAGTCGAGCTGCAGGATAACCTAAGAGAATTATGGTCATACTTTGAAAAACTTTTTGAGGAGAACTTTTATCTTTCTTGCAATCTTGATATATGCAATGCTAAGATTAAGGAGATGGAGAGCGGGACATTTGTGCCATCTTGCCATGGTCAAGAAGGTCAAATAAGCAATGACGATCTCATCAATTCTATTGATTTGTTCCAGCCATTCTATGAAGAATCCAATGTGAATGTTTCTTCCAGCACTAAATTGAAATCAAATTCTCAATTCCAAGACCATGGGTGTGTGCTTCAGAAGGATGATGGGAAAGATTCTGACAGCTTTGCTTTGTTGAAGGTATTGAAGGAGCACCTTCAAGAGGCAAAAACTAAATTGCAAGATCTGGAGAAGTCTGTACAAATGGTGCACTCTGATTCTCTTTTCTTGAGCGGCTCAAGTGGAATAGGAAACACAGCTGGGGTGTCAAAATTAATTAAAGCCTTTGAGTCAAAAGCTCATCATGTTGGTGGTGGTGTAGATGAGGTACCTTCAACGCTTGGTGTAAGGTCAGAAGATTCATATGCTTTATCCAGAGAACATACTTTAAGTCTCAGCAATGCACTTAACAAGATAGAATTAGAACTGGGGAAGGTTGAGATACTTGTAATGGACAGCCAGCACGATAGAGAAGCCTTGAAAAAGTACAAAATGGACTGTGAAACTCAGAAGCATCAAAATGATAGTCTACAAGTTGCATTTGATGAGCTTGCTAGGAAAGTACCTGATTATGAGTCTAAATTGTGCGAAATGCATAAACATATAGATGAGCTTCATCAGCACGTCAACGAGGAGGCAGCTGGATTTCTAGATGAGATAGAGTTGTTGAAGAACAAAGTCAGTGAAGATGCATTTATTCTCAAGCAAGAAAGAGATGACCTGTTGGGCATGATTATGGAGGCGGTTGGAAAGCTGGATGCATCGACTGGACTAAAGGTCCTTGAAAACCTGGACATTATATCACATGCCATGGTTTCAGTTGATGCTGCTATTTTGGCAATTGAGAAACTGAATGATAAAGTTGAAGAAATTAATCATAACTATAGCACACTGCATGATTCACACAAAGAACTGAATAAATCTGTCATGGACATTGAAGGAAGACATGCTTTTGTTATTGAGCTATTTTATAAATTTTATGGTAACCTCATGGATCTTATACATGAAGCCCAACAAAATACTGGGGATTTTGCAATTAATGCTAATGCTAATGCTGAGAAAGTGCTAGATTTTCTTCCTGAAAAGTGTGAAATGGCTATCAATTATTTGCGGAAGCTGTTTAGTGAGTGGGGTTATCTATTGTCTAGAAATACCGAACTTGACTTGGTCCTGTCAATCAGAAACCAAGAAATAGAAGAGTTGAATACACGACTCAAGGAGCTGGAACTTCAGAGTAATATCAAAGTTGGACTTGAATCTACTTTATTAAATAAAACAAAAGAGATTGAAGAGGTAAAAAGGAGGTGCTTTCGTCTGGCCAATCAACTGGAGAACCATGAATCATGTAAGGATTTATATGTCCATGGTAGATCCTGGGAAAGAGGTGATGTGGTTGTCTCAAAAGATGATAATGTTGTGGTTAACTCGTTCATCTCTCTTCTATTAAGGCTTGAGGAGTTGGTTTCTTTTCATCTTTATAACTATGATGAAATTCTTGAGCAGATAATGTTGTCGAAGAAACATATACAAGATGCTTATATGCTGATGGATGTATCAACTGATGATTGTTCCCTGCCACTGCCTGCCTTGCTTAGTGATGCGCTCATTCCTAAGGTGATTGCGCTTCATGAAAGGCTGAAGCTGTTGACTGTGTCAAATGTGCAGAATGAAACTGAAATTCAAATTTTGAAGGAGGGCATGAGCAAGATTGAAGAGACTCTAGAAGCTTCTTGTCATGAACTGCAATTGAAAACATCCGAAATTGAACAATTGGAACAGAAACTTTCCTCTGTCAGAGAGAAGCTTGGCATAGCTGTTGCTAAGGGCAAAGGTCTAATTGTGCAACGTGATAGTCTTAAACAGTCTTTGATCGAAAAAACTAGCGAGCTTGAGAAGTCTGCACAGGACTTGCTGTTAAAGGACTCATTGCTGGATGAGCTGGAGACAAAACTCAAGTCCTGTTCTGAAGTGGAACGCATTGAAGCTTTGGAGTCTGAGCTCTCATATATTCGTAATTCTGCAACTGTTCTGAGGGATTCTTTTCTCCAGAAAGATTCAGTTCTTCAGAGGATTGAAGAAGTTCTGGAAGATTTGGAACTACCAGATGATTTCCATGACAAAGATATTCTAGAAAAAATTGAGCTGCTTTCCAGATTTGTCATTGATCATCCTTCTTCAACTGTGACTGATTTGGAGCAGAAAAGTTTAGAGGAGCGCACACATTCTGATGCTGAACGGTGTGCGGTAATTGATGCTAATAAGTGTACGGGGCCTGGTTCCAACCTAGATTTTGATGTATTGAAACAAAAACATGAGGAGCTTCAAAGCAAGTTCTATGGCCTAGCTGAGCATAACGATATGTTAGAACAGTCTTTGTTGGAGAGGAACAATCTTGTGCAGAAGTGGGAAGAACTTTTGGATAGAATTGAGTTGCCTTCTCACATGCAAACAACGGAACCTGAAGATAAGATTGAGTGGTTAGGAAGAGAGCTTTCGGAAGTAAACCAAGAAAAGGATTCTTTGCAACTGAAGATTGATAATCTGGAAACATCTTTGGACATGCTCACAGCTGATGTAGAAGAATCGCATAAGAAATTATCAGAACTTACTGCAGAAGTTTCAGCTGCTAAATCCGAAAAAGAGTTTTTCGTTGAAAGTCTTGAAAAGCTCAGGATTGAACATTTTTCACTCTCAGAGAAGGCTGTTCATGATGAACGAAATAAAGAGAATTTGCAAAAAGAATTAGATGATTTGCGGGATAAATTGATTGACAATGCTCAGTTTGAATATTATAAGGATATCGAGAATAAGTTGCAAAAACTGCATTATTTGATTAATAGTACTTTAATGGAGCATGATAAGTTAGACTTTATTGCTGGAGGTAGTCTTGTTGAGCATCTAGAAGAATCATTAAAAAAGCTGATTGATAATTACACTGCTCATTTAAACAAATCTAGCAATATTGTTCCAACTAATGAGACATTGTTGGGTGAAAGCAGCTCAGATCATGGTAAAATAGTGCCTGATGAAAGCAGCCCAGTCCATGGTAAAATGGTGCCCGAAGAAGCACTGCTTGCCAAAGAATCAGGCTTGGCTTCAATGAGTTTAGAGCTAGACCGGATTTCCAATAAACTGTCTTCAGTCGAGCAGGATAGGGATTCAATTTTTGTTAAGTGCCAGTCTTTGATATTGGAAGTGGAGGATCTAAAGATGCAAGTTGATGTGCAGAGGAATGCAGATCTTGAGAAGTATCAGTCTTTGGCATTGGAGTTGGATGCGATGGAAAAACAGAGAGATTCTTTACAAGAACTATTAACCCTAGAGGAGCAAAAAAATGCTTCTTTAAAAGAGAAGTTAAATCTTGCTGTGAGAAAAGGAAAGGGGTTAGTGCAACAGAGGGATAGCCTGAAACAGACTGTTGATGAGATGAATACTTTTTTGGGGCAATTAAAGATTGATCACAGCCAACAGATAGAATCCTTGATATCTGAAAAGTCCTTGTTGATGCACCGATTGGCTGATGTGGAACTGAAGTTACAAGATAGCAACCAGAATTACAGTAGATTATTAACTACATTAAATGCCATTGATTTAGAGAGTGAGGACAATGACATTGACCCATTTGAAAAGCTCAGGGTTGTTAACAGCATACTTCTTGATCTGCGTTCATCAACTGCTGCAGCTGAACGTGAAGCTAACAAATCTAAACGGGCAGCTGAATTGCTTATAACTGAGTTGAATGAAGTTCAAGAAAGAAATGATATTCTTCAGGATGAACTGTTAAAGGCAGAAGCTTCCCTTTCAAAATATTCTAAACAAAAGGATGATTCTCTTTCACGACTTGAACACGTCATGTCAGTTCATTTTGAAGAAAGAACTAGACTTGCAAAGAACTTGATGGATTCTATCTTGGTCATTGATTATTTGAAAGAAGGTCTCCTGCAGTCTTCTAAGATTTTATCTGTAGTTCTAAGCAAGGATGTTGATCTATTTAACCTTGTGGATGCTTTCTGGGAGTTTACTTTGGATGAGTTTTGCAGTTCAGATAAGAGCAAGCAACTAGTTTTAATATCAAGCGGTATTCTTTCATCTAATGAACAAAAGAACGAGGTATCTCCACGCAACATTTTGTATGGTTTTTTAATCCACAAAATCATTCAAATATGTATGATTTAAAATAAAAGCATTTACTTCTGCACCTTTAAATATCCTAATGTGCTGAGCATATCCTTGAAAATTATGTATATTTGAGATCCATCCTCTGAAGGTTGCGCCTGAAATTGAAATTAACCCTCATCACATTCTCATTGCACTTGGGTTCATCTAAGTAGCTTTTCTCCATGCGCATCGGCTGCATATTTATTAATTGGGTTGCTTTCATGTGGTATAGACTGAGCTCTGCTCAGGAATTTATTCATCATGATCATCATTTGTCATATACCAACTATTTGGGGTTTATAAATTCTAATTTTTCATTTGTTCTTATTGAACTATTTTTTAGGCTCTTCAAAAATCATTTTCAACAGTTTTTATCCATTTTGTCATAGGTTTCCTTTTCTTTTCCGACTTTCCTTTGACATTAATTCAATCTTCCCATTTAATTGTTGTATTTTTAACTTTTGTTGTACATTTCTTAAGCTGCTTAAGTCTATTTTCAACAGCTTTATTTTGAATAGATGTCATTACTTATTTGTCTAATATAATTATTCCTTTTACTCTTCTTAATTTTTTGTTTTTCCATTCATCTTAATATTCTTATTTATGTCACGTTCAACTTAGTTATCAATGGCCTTACTGTCCAACACTCTGATCCATATAATACAGTCTTTTATATTTATCTTTAAGTATTGATGATATATGTTTATCATCTATACTCCTAAGGCACCTCTCCATTTTAGCCAGCCAGCCAACCTTAAATCTAGAAATTATATCTTATTTTATATCTCCATTCTTTTATATAATAAATCCTGATTTTCTTAAACCTATTACATTTATCATCATTTTATTGTTTAACAATATTTAGTGATGATTGCTAATATTATACTTGATATAATATTCTTAGTCTTTGTGTCACTAATTCAAATCCTTTTTTTCTTCAAAATTTGAATTATTTATTAAAATTTATATAGAAAAGTAATAGTTGAGTTTCTATGCAAAATAATGCACCCTTGAAATTTATGGGAAATATTCAAGGCAAGATTCATTATGTTCTTTATATGATTTCCCTTTTTCTTATTTTAGAATGTTATTTCAGGAAATATCTCTGTCCATTTCTGATTCTGCACCGTTAAAGATACATCAAAATGTCGATGAAACCTTGCTATTTGAACATTTTGCGCTTGCTAACCAAGCATTACATGAATGTAAGAATCATTGCAACGCTTTGAGAGAACGTATTTGCAACCATTCTGTGTTTCTTGACAAGAAAGCAGTGTATCTGTCAGAAACCGTAGAAGCTGTGAAAAGAAGAAACTCAGCTTTAAAAGATACTTCAGAGTCATTGAAGAGAGAGATCATACACCTTGAATCAAAGCTCAAGCAGAAGGATGCTAAAATCAGTTCAATTTATAGAAACTTAACTGTGCTTTATGAAGCTTGTAGCACATTAGTTATGGAGACTTTTAGGAGGAAATCACAAATTACTGGAAATACCGGAACTCTTGGAGAAAATGTTTTGAATTTGGACATTTTCCGGACATTGCCAAGCTATGCCAATATGGGAGAAGTTGAAGATGTTCATTCCATGGATGACTGCATCAAAATGATGGTAGAGTCTATTTTATCAACAGTGAAGGATACAAATTCTACAAATGAGTTGGTTGAGAGAACTGAGAGGGAATTAAAAGCTACAGTTTTAGCATTGCAGAGAGAACTTCAGGAGAAAGATATACAAATGAATAGGGTTTGTGAAGAGCTTGTCTCTCAGATAAAGGATGCAGAGACTGTTGCTAAAAGGTCAATGGCTGATCTTGACTCTTCGAGGGCCCAGTTCTCCAACTTAGAGAAGAAGGCAGAGGCAATGGAAACTAATAGAAACTTATTAGAGTTGAGATTGAATGAGCTACAAAATGTGGAGGCTTTGTCGAAGCTATTGCAGGAGAGAATCAACTCTTTAACTGAGTCTGTGAATGCTAAAGATCAAGGTAATATACATATTCTGTAAATTCAGACTCCACTTGCTCTTTTTGTTTCAATAGTTCTTTTGAATTTGAACGTCTCCACCATTTGTTTTGGCAGAAATTGAAGCCTTAATGCAAGCTCTAGATGAAGAAGAAACACAAATGGAAGCTCTGGAAAGCAGAAACAAGGATATGGAAAATTTACTACAACAAAGGGTTGTGCAATTGGAGATTCTTGAAACCTCCAATGCAAAGACCATGGCAAAACTTTCAACAACAGTCAGCAAGTTTGATGAATTGCATAATCTGTCAGAAACTCTTCTTTTAGAAGTAGAAAATCTTCAATCACAGCTACACCAGCGAGATTTGGAGATTTCTTTCTTGCGTAAAGAGGTAACTAGGTGTACAAATGATGTTTTGGCCTCACAAGAGAACAGCAAGAAGTATTCATTAGAAGTACATGAGTTGCTTACCTGGATGAGTGGCATGGTTTCTTATTTTGGAGGACCTCCTGTGCAGTTTGATGATCAGGAAACTAGTCAGATTCATTTGTACATTGGCATCTTGGGCAAGAAGATTGCCTCAACTATTAATGAACTAGAAGAGCTGCGTGCTACAGTCCAAAGTAAAGATGCCTTGCTAGAAACTGAACGAGGCAGGATTGAAGAACTTTTATCAAGAACTGAAGGTCTTGAAAGTTATCTGCATGGAAAGGAAAGGTTAGAGCAATCTCAAGGAGGTAGAGGTTCTGATCAACAAAGTAGTAACTCTTCAGGAGCTTTGGAAATTGAACAAATGGTAATTAAATGTTTTTCTTTTCTAATCTTATGTTGCCTTTTAAGATAAGTTTTAGTGTTTGGGGAGCTGTTGTTTTAGCTTGGTTCAACTGCTATGTGCTGGACAACTCGTATGCTTTTTACCGATGTTTTTCATTATTGTTTTGACCGTAAAATTTCTAATGTTTTATCATTGTGTTATTCTAGGTGCAGAGAAACAAGGCATCCTCAGGTCCAATTGCAGCCATTGTACGTAGTGGACGCAAAGTCAACAATGACCACATTGCTATAGCCATCGACTCTGAAAAAGATGATGGTGCATTAGAGGATGAAGATGATGACAAAGGTACGTTTTATCTTTGTTGCTTTCTAAGGCTTAGTTTGGGATGACTTTCTTACTGTTTCTTAAAGCGGTTTTTTAGAACAAAAATTAAAATTTTTTACTAGAAAACCACTTTAAGAAGTAGGAAGAAAGCTGTCCTAAACGAAGCCTAAGCCAATTGATTCTACATAGCTAGTTTTCATTGAATTTAACTTACATTTTTTTTATCCCGTTATAGCACATGGATTCAAATCGCTAACCATGTCTCGGCTAGTCCCAAGAGCTACTCGGCCTATAGTGGACAGGATTGATGGAATATGGTTGGCACCGTTTTTGAATTATTCTATCTTTTTTATTGATAAGTCTTCCTTAATACTTGCTGAACAAACTGTTTATTCTTCCCAGGGTGTCTGCTGAGCGGTTGCTAATGAGACAACCAAGTCTGAGGCTAGCATTTTTGATCTATTGGGTTGCACTGCATGCTTTACTTGCTAGTTTCATCTGAGAAAATTATCCTGTAAGTTCTGAGATTATCTATTTTTTCTTCATTAATTATTGTTGTTATTAGTTAGATTGTTTTGTGTATTACATATGTTCTATGGTATTCTGCAACTTTTAATTTGAAGTCTTTTTCTGAAAACCTATTAGTCAGCGCCTTATATTTCAATAAGGAAATCAACAATGAAACTTGGTGAATTTATTTAGATGATTTCCTAAATTTTCCTTAAATTAGTTGGATAAAACTTTTCAATATGTCTGTATCTACTTAACAACAAATTTTGCTGAAAGAAGGGTACTTAAATACCCAGATAGCTTCTACATTTGTTTTACTGCAGTCAGTTCCCTATTAGTGCCTGACGCCTTGCTTTCTATGTTAAACATGACTATGTAGAATGGGTCTAAAACCATTCAGAAATTACAAGAAGCCCTCCTGAATTCTTTAAGATCACAAATTAAACCTCCTTGGCAATTTATTCCCCTCTCTTAAAATGGAGAATTGCATAAATGCTTGGACTCATTCTAAATGTATTTAATTGTTCAGATTTTAATTTTATTTGCATAAGATACCAGAAAATTTATTGAAATCCTACAAAAATTTAGAAACTAATATATAGTTCTCTATTTTCAACATGAAACATATTCCCACAAATGGCAATAAAATTATGTAAAATGGAAAATTTCCGGAAAATTTTCATCAAAATCCATAAAATTTCAGATGTCTCTGACCTATGGACAGGATTATTATGGACTTTTGTTCAGCTCTGGAATGATCTGGATGGGTTTAGGGTTTAGGGTTTAGGGTTTAGGGTTTCAATTCATCAAATTGCAATGAAATTGTGAGCAAATCTGCTCTGGTGGATATCTCTCTCTTTCTTCCAAGATCATCCAACTTATCAATTTCACAGAAATCTTGCCAAAAAATTTGATTTTTTGTCGTTTCATTTCTTATTAGACTGAGCAACCTCTGATCTAATTTTAGGATTTGATTTACTGGCAGGTTTGAAGTCCCTTTCTCAGCAGCTTTTCGGTAAGCAGAAATCTGCACTGGAGCATTTGTATAGCATTTGATTAATACCAAGCAAAGTTGGGTTTCATATAGCAGTATAGTGATTTTTTTGCCATGAGAGTAGGTGTGATTTATTTTTTATTTCACTCCCCTCTAAAAAACTGGCAAACTCAGCTCTTTAGGTTGGAATTTAAACCAGATAGGATTTATTCAACAGCTGAAAAGAGAAATGAATGTGTTGTACATTATTATTCTTTTTTTTTTTTTTTTTTACTGTTTGAAACAACTTGTTTGTAAGAGATAATCTTTATCAGAAATGATATGTTGACGCTATTAATTATTTTTAAGAGGAAGTTTTCAGAAGCTTTGCTTGATGAGATGATTTTGCCTGTCCAGAATTATTGAGCCTGATGAATATTTGGATCTTGTAAAGGTTTGAGCTTCCATTGTGTTCATATTCTGCTGCATTTGCTCTATAGTTTTTGAGTTTTTTTTTTTTTTTTGAAAATATCAATGGCTTATATCAATGGCAAAACAAGGATTCAAGAAAATTTAGTTGTGTACAGGATCATTAGGAAGTTCTATCCAACTATTTTGATTTTGATGATTATATAATTTTTTTGTTATTTTTTAAATCAATTTTTTAGTACAAGAAATTTTTGTAGTAAAAAGCTGTTTTAGAAAATAGTAAGAAAATTGTCTCAAACGAAACGGTGGAAAAAGAAAAGGATTGAAGAAAGTTTTGCTTATTTAGGCAGAAATAGACTCATTAGTTGATTGTGTTTCTAAGATTATAAATTTAAGTTATCATATTTTATAATTTATTACCATAATAATAAAAAATAATAATAAATTCAACAACTATGAGAGTTTTTTATCCAAAGGACAAGTACTCATATGATGAGCAATAATTGAGCACTTAAAAAATAACTCTAAAGAAAAATTAAAATGAGTCATTTAGAGCTGTTTTGTTTGTTTGAATAATTTAGAGGGCACGTGTATTAAAAGATATTAAATAAAATAACTAATATGTATTTTAAAATAAAGAATTTATTTGGTTTAATGTTAAGTTAGATTTAATGAAATAATGGGGTTTTCTTTTTTTTGTTAGAATGAATTTTTAAGTATTCATCTCTCATATGTATGACAAGATCAACATAAGCGAGATGGATGTTAGAGCTGCCTATGACGAAGACAAAGGCGAAGTCGATAGAGGTGGTGGCGATGAACGCAAGGGCGAAGGAGATGGTGATGATAGAGATGAGGCCAATGTTGGCGGTGAGGTGGTTGTATGGGCTTTGGTAATGTTGATGGATTGCAATATTGGCGCAAAGCCAAGATTATGAAAGTAGGTGCTCATCTTCGCAATTATAGAGTTCATTATGTGGACAAATTAATGATTCATCAAAAATAATGTCTTGAAATCAATGTTATGGCCTCTACTATCAATGAGAAAGCTTGGTTTGATGATTATTTGCCGATATGCACGTTTTTCTTTCTCAACACTTAGATATATTGAAACAACAAAAATGATATTTCATATTACTCATAACTCTATCTTTCATGAAAGGGTCAAACATATTGAGATAAATTATCACATCACTTGTTGAATTTTGTTTCTTCTTTTCTCTAGATTGCAAGCTTGTGGACAGATGTTAGAGCTATTGTATATTTGGATTTATTATATTATCATATCTTGACCATCACTTTTGTCCACTATTTATAATAAAAGTTTATAATTGTTATATATCCTCATTATTGAATATATATTCATTTATTATATTTTTTTTATTACTCTCTTTTATTCATATTCTTAAACACTTATAACAAATGCATAAGCTCCCCACATATGAGAGGAGTTGACATGCAATGAAGGCAATGAATTGCTCGATGTCGGGATGTCATATCAACTAAATCAGCTCATTTGCAAGCAACATGTAGAAGGCTAGCTCCTAATACGACATGCAGCTCATTTGCAAATAAAAGTGTACTACTACATGATGAGTACTAAAGAAAATAAAAATATGCAAAAAGCAAAATGAACAAAACTGCATTATCATGCAAAAGGCAAAATGAGAAATGAAATTTAATGCGCTGCTACACTGCGCCACCATATCTGGAACACTCGTATAAGCTGACGGAAGGCATTTCTCAAGCTTCAAATGAACTTTTGCGCAAACTTTAGCGACAACCACTTAGAGCAAATAATTATATTTAAACATTTAAAATACCCACCTTTTTCATGCATGTAAAACCATATAACTGCATGGGCCCATGTCATGTGCACACACCTAATGTCTGAGGATGTTGCACGGGTCAAGAGATGAACATAATTTAGAGCCCGATCCTTCTACATGAATAGATAGGAGTTGACGCGGCTTCAAATCATCAAATAAATATACAGTCGTAGCATCGACTGAGATATTTATTTTGTACATTCATATTAGGCCTTCAAGGTCTATAACAAAGAAAATCCACTAATAAAAGCATAAAGCTGACAACTAAACCAATCCTTTGTAGATAAGTTGAGAGAGTCCACAAGGTCCAACTAACAAAATTAAATTACCCATAAATACCCCAATGATAGCTAGTGAATGTTTATCCCAACCGGAGGGAATCTCAAATATTTAAAAAATGCCTCTCAAACTCCCAAATGTCCATGAAAATTCAAAATTCTAATGATCACCCAAAATCAAGATACTTAAAATAAAATAAATCATCAAATGCTTAAGGATAGATACCTATCCACCCTCTGCAACAGTTTGCCAAGGTGGACAAGTCTGAAATCACTTCAGCTCACAAAGAGCATATGTTTGGTTAAGGATATCATTAGGATTTATTCTCAGTTTGTTTTTTGCCAGTAAAGATATGTCACGTTTCCTCTAGCATGTGGTTTCACCACCAAATGGCATCACAGGTAAATGGTTATGGCTGAGACCCTCTAACCAGATGGTTTTGCCACCAAATGGCACAATTATATTACGATCATGGTCAAAGCTCGTATTTTCCCCAGTGGCTTCAAATCCTTGAGTAATTAATCAATAGGATATAACTGACATAGAAAAAAGTCCTATGTTAGCTAAGGTGAATTCAAATTTATCACCTTAGACAAATATTCATCCTAGATCTATGAGATACCCTTGGACGAAGCAACCATGGCTACCGACAAAGATACTTCTATCAGGTTGGGTCAATTATCTCCTTTGACTAAGTAGAACATGGACCATGATGACTCGGGACGACGGAACAATGGAATCTTGATCGGTTCTCATCATTTCCCCCATCGTCTACTTTAAGTGTAAGGTGGTGAATTTCTAATTTTAAAAATTAAAATTTTAAATACCAAATCAAAAGTTCTCTCTCATTACCGTAAGGGTAATTAACTATAAGGGCTTGCGCCTAGGAAACAAGAACTCATATTATAAAGTCCTCGCAAAATGTGAGTGAAATCTCTTGGTAATGTCTTATTCAAATTCTAATCTGCCTTCTAAAAATTTGCCTCAAAACTTAAGCGTTAAAACTCTCTACGATGACCTGAAGGGGCCGCAGATTCACAACCCACAAACCAACACCCAACCTCTCTATTAAGATAGATGCTCATCTTCTTTATCATTAGTATGTGCAATAAAGTGATCGATCAAGTATATTACTAATGATCTCTTGATGAAATCTTCAACACTCGCTTCTCCTACTTTCACCATGGAAATCATTTTTTATAGTTCAAACATATTATATTTTATAAATGCCTTTTTCAACTATGGAGAAGGACAATCTTTGTAACCTACAAATCGCACAAGTGAAATTATTTCAACTGAGCTAGGTAACATAGTTTTTTCCCTTCCCCCAATTTTCCATGTAAAAAAAAATGGTTTTCTTCTCAAGAAATGTAATTTATATTTGTGTGATGTTTTGCTACAATGTTAAAACGATAAACTCTTCATATTGTATTGAATGTTCTAGTAGACAATAGTTTGACATCATTTGTGTGAAAGGATCCTAAACTTTTGGGGCCACATTACTATAACCTAAAAAGAACATTTACAATAATTTCTTGAGAAATATTGTAATTGAGTATTATTTGTCATCTATTGTGAAACTTTGGTTGCAATCTCAAAAGAATATTCATGTTAATAGTCAAGCAACTTGTTTATTCTTTTTTCATGTGTTAATCTATTA
Organism: Dendrobium nobile; assembly: GCA_022539455.1. Taxonomy (NCBI): domain Eukaryota; kingdom Viridiplantae; phylum Streptophyta; class Magnoliopsida; order Asparagales; family Orchidaceae; genus Dendrobium; species Dendrobium nobile. The sequence continues at coordinate 6,118,656 of CM039723.1, read as the reverse complement.
GTTCTATAAGAAGTAGGCTAGAATTGGGGACAACCCAAGCTACAACTTCAAAAGGACGTGCACATTAACCTCCTAGGTATGGTTATAATTGGACAATTGCTTTACACATCAAACGCACTCTCGTTGGCATTATTTTATGGCTTTTATATATACAAAGAATTTCATGATAAGCCTTTAAGAAAATTTCAACTATGTATATATATATAGTACCTGGTTTATACTCAATGAGCATAGTTATAAGCATGACTTCAAATGGATAGTAATAATCTATATATAAGTCATTCTTAACTTTTATTTGAGAAACATGCAATAATTGTCTCATCCAATCAAGGTGAAATTGGTCCCAAAAGGGACTCGATTCGACGTTTTCCATCATAAGTTAAATCCATTGAATAATATAATGCTCCTCTTATTGCCAAAAAAATTTTCAGCCTATTCTATTATGTTCATGGGGTAATACCCATGCTAACAACTCTATGATTAGCCTTACTCCTCAAAGAATTTCTGATAGTCCTCCCCATCGTAGACTATAGTTGATTTTAAGAAGTTTAGTTAAATTAAAAAAGAAATATGAAGGCACGCCTGTAATAAAGTCTTGATAGGTAGCTAGTATTGAACAAAGTCCTCATTGGAAATATGTCATTAGGGAAAGTGGTAAATATAGTCTCTACTCTAAACCTTTAGAAGGTACGTCAATAATGAAGTCTCGATGGATATATAATATTTGGCAAGGTTCTCAATTGAAAATCTCTACGAGAGAAAGTGATAGGCACAATCTAATTCTCATATTATATGAGCCTAAGATGGAATATGCTTTTACTCATGAAAATATCTCAGGGCATAGATCTCATAATGTATAATATTTCTACTTGCCTAAAAATTTTAGAAGTCATAAGCATCAAAAGGTGCTTGATCTCCATTTATCTAAAGATATAAGGAATGCATGTTGATTCAAAGGCCTAAATACCTATCAAAGGTTTTTATAGAGATTTATTATCACACTACATTAGAGGGGAGAAAAAATTATCCAACTTCATCATTCAAATGATTTTTTTTAGAGCGATTCCTTTTGCTACCGGTTTAAAGGTATTTCTTCAGTGACCTAGACTTATATCATAACAATAAAGTTTGAAGGTTATATACTATCATAAAGATATTTTAATGGTTAATCTCCCATCAGAAACATGCCCTCAAATATACTAGTTTGTGCTACATACAAGTTTAATCATTGCTTAGCAAAATCTCCTTAGAAGATCTCTGAAGGGATCTTATAAAGCTAATAAGCAACACATTCTCTCTTTCGAAGTTTGACATTTTATAATAAAATGTGCAAGTTCGAAGAATTATACATCTCCCATCCCTCACATATTAGATCATTGGAAAGTTTAATTTTTTTATGAGTTAATCCTAATTCATAGAGATGGATGGGTTAATATGGTGGCTAACTTGATAGCTTAGGCTTCATTTCATTTGAGACAAAAAAAAATTTTCTAAAATAATTTTTTGTTAAAAAAAATTACTGAAAAAGTAATTTAAAAAATAATTCATTGAATATCGACCACCGGTTGTCGTAGGTAGGCAGCCAATACTCCAATAGCAATAATTTATTCTCCATCGGTAACAAGCAAAGGCAAGTACAAATAATCACAAGCACATGTTGTGTTTCGCTTTAAAGAGCATGGAGAAGTGATTGATGGAAGTTTTATGTGAAAATTGTTATAACAAAAACCATTACTCTTAAATTTCATTTGTAATGACTTTTTCATTATTTCTTAAAGAAGATTTTTAATAAAAAATTTTAATTTTGATATTATAAAACTATTTTAAGAATCAATAAAAAAACCATCTCAAACGAGAGGCTTTGTTTGAGACGACTTTCTTATTGCTTCTTAAAGCAACTTTTTAGTATAAAAATATTAATTTTTGTACTAAAAAACTCCTTTAAGAAGCAATAAAAAGGCCTCTCAGATTTCGTTTGGGACAACTTTCGTATTGCTTTCTAAAACAACTTTTTAGTACAAAATTTAAATTCAAAAAATTTTTGGTACAGAATAACATGATGAAAGCTTGTTTGGACCTATCGAGAGAGAGAGAGAGAGAGAGGAAAGATTTATTGTGCTACATTTTATGATTAACTGGAAGCTGTTCTTACAAGAATAGCCATTGTGGTTTGTGACCATCTACCAGTCTGATCTGCATCACCGAATTATATTTCTAAATCAGAATATATACAAATCAAATTTGGCCCCATGGCTCTGTTAAAAAATGAAGCTTGGAACAATTATACATTAAAGCATCGAGTGCGACTGAAACTTTTAACTTGAAGAGACTAATAATATACAAAGAATGGACCTTAAAGCAGCAGCAACAGCAATCTCAAAAACAGCTCAAACTCAACTGTATTGAGTTGCAACCTGCTGGCGAGAAAAGACCCACCAATTTGGCAAAAGCACTTTGTGGATTAAGCCTTTTATTCTGTGCAGCCAAACACTTAAGAATTTACCGTAACATCCGCAAAAAAAATAATGATCACCCTGTGTTTAATGGCTGTTCTTCGAGGAGTTGATCGGAGGATTTGTGCGAAGGACTCGATGAAATGCTCATCATTTGATCTTCAAGTAAAGGCTTTAATATTTCCTTGACTTGGTTTTGTAACAGATGCATTTCTTTAATCACCATTGACTCTGCTAATTTGCAGGCCTGATCATCCCTGAAAGCTAAAGTCCATCTACCGTCAACCAGAACTTTGGTTTTCGACCGTCCTAAGGGATCATTCTTCGAATCTAGAAATGGAAGATTGGACGGACGGATGCGCAAGTGGAGCCACTTTGGATGTTTTTCATCAATTCTTGGCTGACGGAGAAGTTTGGTAATAATTTCTGTTAGGACAATAATATGTTTCCCAAGAATTGCTTAAAGCAAAGAATCAGAGAAAATGATTCTGTTTTAGTAGTAACTGAGAAGAATAATATGGTTTCAAGTACAACTAGGAAAATGTTCATGAAAGGTGTAACATGAAGATGCAGAATCAAGTGAGGACTGCTTATATGTATCTTTAGCCAACTTAGGCTTCATTTGAGACGGCTTTTTTATTGCTTTCTAAAATGGAGTTTTAGTAAAAAATAAAAAAAAAATTGTACTAAAACTCCGTTTTAAAAAACAGTAAAAAAGCCGTAGTCTATTGCAAAGTTAGTAATCTCAAAACGTGACAAGAATATAGGAAGATAGTGAAAATGATCAAAATGATTACTATACTTTTTAGGTTTGTTATTTTAAACTTAAAATTAGTTAAGGATTTAATTTGGACCCTCAACTCATCAAATTTGAATTAATTTGATCCCATCATCAACTCTTACATTTCTTTAGAATGAAACTGGTGCAGGAAAACTCCCCATGAGAAGTTTTTAGACTTTCAAATCCACCTCATTAGCTTGAGCTGATATCGATTAGTGAAATTGGCCCTCAAAAGTCCCAAATGCCCCGCGTATGAAGTTTTCCTCCAATTTCTATCGAAAGAAACAGGAAACTTGATAGTAGAACTAATTTGGTTAAAATTTGGAGAATTAAGGGACTAAATTGAACAACAACAACATTATCAAGCCTTTATTCCACTATGTGGGGGTGGCCACATGAATCTTTTTTCACCATTGTGCCTTGTTAAGCGTCAAATTCTCATTTAAATCTAATAAAGAAATATCAATTCTAATATTTTCTACCCAAGACTTTGCATGTCTACCTCTACCTTTCTTAACATAAGCCAAATCTAATACATCTACTCTCCTAAGCAGGTCATCGGGAGGCCTCCATTTTATATGACCAAACAATCTAAGGCGACTCTCTATAATCTTATCTTTCAATGGGGCTACTTCAACTTTTCACGTATATGCTCGTATCCAATCTCTAAGAGTAAAACCACTCATCCACCTAAGCATCATCATCTCTATAACACTTAACCTAATATTATGCTTCTCTTTTAATGACCAACATTCTGCACCATAAAACATTACAGGTCTCACCACTATCTTACAAAAATTTTCCTTAAGTTTGAGGGCGACTTTTCTATCACACAAAAAGCCTCCACTTCAACCATCCAACTTGAATTATATCAATAATAACCCCATCTATTTCATCATTACTCTGAAGAATAGAACTAAGATATCTAAAACGTGTACTCTTACTAATGACTTGATCGCCCAAAATCACAATTCCTCCGCCAGATCTATTATTACTAAAATTACACTCCATATATTCAGATTTAGATCTACTCAAACGAAAACCTTTAAACTCTAATGTTGACCTCCATCATTCAAGTTTCCCTTCAACTCCCTCTCTAGTCTTATCAACAAGAAGAATATCATTAGCAAAAAATTAACACCACGGTATTGCAAATGTCTAGTGAGAACATCCATGACTAAAGCAAAAAGATGTGGGCTTGAGATTGATCCTTGATGTAATCCAACTGAAATAGGGAAAAACTTGGTTAAACCACCTGGTGCTTGAACACAAGTAATAGCTCTTGCATATATATCCTTAATTACTTGAATATAAGCAATATTAACCCATTTCTTTTCTAGAACTCTCCATAGCACTTCTCTTAGAACTTTATCATATGATGCTTTCTCTAATACAATAAATATCATATGTAGATCCACCTTATTCTCTCAGTACTTTTCCATCAAACTTCTCAATAAATGTACAACTTTCAAAGTAGACCTACCCGACATGAATCCAAATTGATTTTGAGAAACATTAGTATCACATCGCAACCTATGCTCCATAACACTCTCCCATAATTTTAAAGCTTAGGACATCAACTTAATTCCTTATAATTTGCAAAATCTTGTGCATAACCTTTATTCTTAAAAATATGAATCAACACACTCATTCTCCACTCAACTGACATCTTTTTAGTTTTCAAAATAACATTAAAATTTTAGTAAGCCAAGAAATTCCTTCATCTCCCAAGCATTTTCACACCTCTGTTGGAATATCATCAAGTCCAACAACTTTTCCATGATTCATTTTCTTTAAAGTCTCTCTAACTTCGGTTTTACTAATACGTTGATAAAAATATAAATCTTTACTTTCATTTAGGGTGCTAAGATCACTAAAGGCAATCATATTCTCACAATCTTCATTGAAACGTTCAGCAAAATATCTCATTCACCTTTGTTGAATATTCTCTTCTACAAAAAAAATATTTTTTGATCTTCATCCTTAATACACTTCACTTGAACTAAATCCTTACTACTCCTATCTCTTTGTTGGGCTAACTTTTTCATATATAATTTGCCCTCTTTTGCATCTAATCCATTAAGGGACTAAATTGAACACCTACAAAATTTATAATTAAAGCGAGCACACCTAAAAAAATCTAGGCAACATTTTGAACTATTTACTCATATATACTACCAATATATGTTACAAGAATAATTACTAAAATATGAATTTTTCCAAACTTAAAAAAAAATGTCATCTGATGGTCCAAAATATAAGATTATTTGTAAACCTCATTTCTAAACCACTTGAACAAAGAAATCATCGTCCAGAAATAAACCCCACGAAGAAATTAGCAAACGAGCGAAAGCACAAAAAGAGATCCGAGTCCAAAAATGCATACATCTGAACCAGCCAAAGGCGCGGATACACGAACTAACCCACGTTGTTGGTTGAGCGGTAATTCTTCTAAGAGAACAATCCAGCCAGATTCTCCCTTCGAAATAGCTAAAAAGCTAAAGTGCCTTTCTTTACCTCTCTCAAATGCTATTCTGCAAGGCAGTGCATTCTCTGCATATTCAGAAAACCACCATTTACTATCAGTAAAAGATACAGCATGACATTAAAAATGAATCACGTAATATGATTATCATGATTATGGCACTTAAATAAAATCTCACTAAATTATTCATACAAAACAAATGGCATATAGCGGCCAACCTGAGTTTATTTCACTGCCAGGTTTTGGAGCAAATGCATCCAAATAAGCAGTTTTCGCACTATAATCTACATGGGAACTCATAGGAGCGTTCAAAGGAGGCTGTTCAGCTAGCGATCCTCCTGAAGAAAAAATGAGTAGTTGGCGTTGCAGGACAAAAACCTAAAAAAATGTGCAGGTTAGAGAGAGATGAGAGAGGGTGGGTAGGAGAGAAAAAAAATAGTTTTTTTTCTACCTATTTTTGGAATGATTATTTATGCTTTCAAGCTTTATGTAGGGAAGAATAGGAAATAGATAAAAAGAAGAGAGAGAGAGAGAGAGAGAGAGAAAGCAAAGGAAACTCAAAAAGAAGTCCGGAATTTTAAACATACAATCAATAATTTATTACAAAGCTCCCATAATCATAAAAATAGATAAACCAGCTCAAGATCAATTTTAAATCCAAATCTATCGTAAAAATTATCCAAATGCATAATTTTACATAAAATAAATATTGTGGCAAACCAAATCTACTTTGCATCAATTCATCCGGAGTTTGAGAAAACTCTACTCCAAAAAATTGTAATGTTGTTGGAAAAATACAAAGAGTGAGCAACCATACTAACATTTTGCAACATTTATCCGAGAATTCGAATGAGAAGTCCATTACAAGATAGAGAGACAAAGGGGTAATCCATCCCGATGTAGAGTGACAAAGGTGAGCAATACCAAAATCACCGATGTTAGAAAAATCCTTTCATAATTCCCCTAAAACACTAGTAAGACTCAAAAAGAAATCTCTCAACACCTGGAAATTTTCCTGCAACTTACTGAATTGAATTAAGTGAGAAATATTGGCACAATCATTAATCTAAAGGAGTGGATACTATGTTTGTTCTTTAAGGATTGGCAAATTGAGCATCTAGTTCTTTTTTAAAACACTAATATTCATTTCCACAGCATGACTATTATGCATACCATAAGAGAATGGTCCTTATGTTATACAAAAATAAGGAAATAGATTATCTCTTCTTTAGATCAATGTATTGAAGATCATGAAGCAAATCTCCAAAATAATCCATATAAGTTAAATCAAAATATTATGTCATGGTAATAGAGAGATCGAAGAATGTTGCTAACGGCACGGCGGATGGATCATGTACATATGAAAAGCCAACTCATCGAATTTGAGTGTTATTGGAGTAAGGATCTAATGCAAAGGGGTGATGTGCTTCGATTGAATAGCATGCAGCTTGCATTGATTGAGGAAGGCTGAGCTAGCAGCAAGCTGGCCGATGTTGCTACAGTCAACAAAAGATGCATTGTAGGTGATTAGCAAAATAAAAAAATTGAATTTCATAGTAGAGTGCAATCAAGCACTGAAATTTCCATATAGATATGATGTGATGTCGAGCACAAAGCAAAAAAAAAAAATGGAGTTGATTGAACAAACAAGGGACTAAATGCACAAATGATCGTTTGTGCAATAATAGCTTGTGCCAGCAATAAGTCACTATAGATGCATAGTGGGTAAGGCCAAGACCAAATTGGTGAGATCGTAATACCAAACTCATGTTGAGTAAAATGGGAAAAATAGAGAAGGAAGATAGACAAAGAGAGAAGAAAGGAAAGGGAAAGAGAAATGGCAAACTCAAAGAAAAGGGTGGAAGAAGTCAGAAAATCAAGGCATAATTTTCTTTCTGCAATCGATAATTTATTACAAAGCAAATTCCCATATAGAAATAGGGATAACTAGATAAGTTTGAATTTAAATTCAAATGTTTCCTACCCAAACTATCCTAATAATTATCCAAAAAAATAATTTTGCTTATAATTAAACACTGGAAAAAAATCCCTAAACCCAATCAATCATGTATCAATTTAATCAGTGATTGCTGCAAATTGCAGCCCATTTGTAGTTCTTCTAACATCCAAATTAGTTTCAACATAATATTCTTTGTTCATATATTTTTTTAATGAGGGATTATCCAATTAATTTGCTTTCAAATCTACAGTACCATCATATCCATATTTATATATCATCAATCTATTTGGGTTCTTCTTAATACATGATATACTATTGTACCTTCACTAGGAGTTTCAATCAATGACCCAACATGATAACAAAACATGAATGTGACTCAAAATATTTATGTTCAAATTGACCCAATTAATATTCAGGCCCGATTCAAATCTAAGAAGTAGACCTAATTAATATTCAAGTTGGGTTTAAGTTGACCCGAAAACTCAAAATCAACTTGAAATTAACCCACATCTGCAAGTGACTTGTCGACACTCGACTCTCCCTAATTTTTAATTGTAAGTCACCCACTATGCACAGAAACTCACGCAATTCGCAAAGCCCAAATTTCATTTCGCAATTTCTTTCCTCATCCTCTCTTAACTCTTTGAAAATCTCTAATCACCGACTTCAACTCTTCCCCAATCTCCTATTACAATAGGAACTAGGGTGCAACCACGGGAACATCAAAGGTAACACGAGCTTGACTCTACCCCGGCTCTTCCTCAATGACTAAGCCGAATCCATTTGTGAAATAACATAGTTAATTAAATGAGAAAATATGGTAAATCAAGCAAGTTCTTACTTTAACTATTTTGTGTGCATATATGCTTATATATAATTAAAAAATATTAAAGAAAATCTCATGATAAGTTAGCTTTTCTATTCCATTCCATATTGATCCATAGATCATTAGAATACTCAAGATCCTATTAATTTAGCTAATCTCTACCAACAAGCACCACCTAACATTTTGATCCAAATTTTTGCATAATTCATACCATAAAAGGATTAGGCAAATTAGGTTTGGGTCATGACATATTCGAGTCAAATATTTTGACCTAAATAATAAATAGGGTTCAATTCAAACAAACTCAGGGCATATTAACTTTGAGTCATACCCAAACCGGGCCCGTCAACCCAAATTAACACCCCCAACCTTCACCATATATAAATGATCTTAAATATTTATATATCATTGCTAAGTTAGACATAAATCCATATTTTTTCAGCTATACCATTTATTAGCTAGGCCCTTTACTCCCCTTCATTATCAACAGACAATTATATATTATGGCAAGCCCTTTTTAATTCATAAATTTTAGCTTGATAACATAATTAATATAAGAAGAAATAAATGGCAATGAAAACCAACCAAGGTGAAAATGGCAACAAAAAAACAAATAAAAAACTAAATACAGCTTACCAATAAGCATCTACAGGCTTTAACAAAACAGATAAGACAATATGTAGTTGCTTCCAATTGCAACTTGGGAGTGACCAGTTTGCTTTGGCTACAACAGTGAATCAAAGCATGTCTGCTTAGTTAACGTGCTTTAAATAATTCCTGCAAAGAGTTCAGGTGAGCTACATTGTGATCCTACATCAATTTTGAAATTGCTAGTAAATAACCAACATGGTTTGGTGTTTACTGAGGTTCCAAAGTTGTTTTAGAAACTTTTTTGCAAAGGAAAAGAGAGAAACAAACCAAATAGAATCTAAATAAGTGCACCCATACTTCATATCTTTATTTAGAATAGAGATGGAGTAAGATAAGTGATTATTATTTTCAAATAGGTATAACCAATACTTTTATCTAGCTTATCCAATCATCTTCTGTTAGACCGGTCCACTGGACCGGTCAAGCCGGTCCACGCGGGACCGGCAGTTCGCAAAAAAAGAACGAAATCTCCGCCTCCTGCGGAGATCGGGCGGCCCGTCCGCTCAAATAGAGCTTTTTAGGAAGCGTTTTTTAGGGTTTTGAGAGGGAAATTTGAATGTAGGGACTGTTTTGGGATTTCCTTTTGATTTGTATGCATTAAATAGTTGATTTTGCTAGGGTTTGAGTATCTTGAATTTGGCTGGCTGAAATTTGAGATCTCGTAGATTTAGGTTTTCTTTGGACTCTAGCGGCGTCTAGAGATTTGGGAGAGTGTGATCCTCCTCTCGAATTGAGGATCAATTGTATCTTTTCTATTCTGTTGCATCTACCAGTAAAACACAAGTTTTTCCTACGAATTTCTCTCAATTTTCTACAATTTTTCCGCTGTTTTTATTGTTTTCCTGCTCCGGACAGCAGTATTTCGTGGAGATTTGCTGTAAAGGTGAATAGGAAATACTTGATTTCAAGTGTTTTCTATCAAATTGGTATCAGAGCGTCGATTTGGGACCACCGGCGGCTGAAATTCTGAAATTTCAGCAAGTTTTTCTTTTCCGGAAGAAGATTTTTTGGGATCCGTTAGAAGAAAGATAGCCGGAAAGAAGGTGGAAGCATTAGAAGGCGAGTTCGGACAACTGAAGACAGATCTGGAGGGAAAGTTCCTGGAAATCTCCACAAACAATGACAGGTTGGAAGGGAGGTTCGCGGCTATGGAAGAAATGATGAAGAAACTATTGGAGATGAAGACCAATCCGGAGACATCGGAAGTGAGAGAGACTACTGACGGCCATGGCGTAGGAGGAAATCCAAACCCAATCCGGGGGAGGAGGAATCCGGAGGTGGAGATTCTTGAAAGGGAAGACGACATACCACCTCTAGAGCCACTCTCTAGAGAGGAGATGAGCATGGGAAATGACCGTCGAGGTGCTGATTTTCAGCGTCGAGGTGCTGATTTTGGAGGCAGGCGGGGGGAATATGAAAGAAGTGCAGATTTTGGAGAAAGGAGAGAAGAATATCAGCGTCGAGGTGCTGAATTTCAGCGTCGAGGTGCTGATTTTGAAAGAGGAAGGGGGGATTATGATGACGAACTCGGATACCAGCGTTGGAGGGAGGACCGGGACACTTGGGGAGCACCTCATCTTCGAGGAATGGGAGGTTATGGAGAGTACCGAGGCAATGGAAGGGATCCGAGGGTGAGGAAGTTGAAGATGCCCATCTTTGAGGGCGAAGAAGATGGCCATGGTTGGATCTATAAGGTGGAGCATTACTTTGCAGTCAACGGGTTGACAGATGATGAGAAGCTAACGGCGGCAGGTTTGTGTCTGGAAGGGAAGGCGTTGGCCTGGTATCAGTGGAGAGACAGGAGAGAACCTATCAGGAACTGGAGAGAGTTCAAGAATTGTTTATTAGAGCGTTTCCGAGCCGATGGGGGAGGAGACTTCTATGAGCAGTTCTTTGCTCTGACTCAGGAGGGGATCGTGGCTGACTATCGGGACAGATTCGAGTATTTGGCTAGCCGTCTGGATCACATCTCAGAGTCAGCCTTAGAAGGGAACTTCATGAAGGGGCTGAAACCAGAGCTCCGAACAGCAGTCAGGGTACTGGAGCCGAGGAACCTGGGAAAGGCTATGGAGCTGGCACAGTTGGTAGAAGATTAAAAGAAAGCAGAAAGAGAGGCTCGAGGAAACTGCTCAGGAGGCTCTTACAGGATGACGACCACTCTTCTAGCACCTAAGGGGTCTGCATCAGGCAACAGTAATGAGACCACCCGGGAGAAGCCAGTAGGAGGGAGTGGGGAAAATTTCAAAAGGCTGACCGAAAAAGAAATGCAGGACAAGAGAGCAAAGGGGTTGTGCTTTAGATGCGATGAGAAGTACATGCCGGGGCACAGGTGCAAGGACCGAACTCTTCAGGTTCTCCTTGTCTGTGAAGATGAGGAAGACGAGGAGGGAGGAGGCAGCAGATCTGATGAGGAGGAGGAGAAGTTGCACCTGGATGTGGCAGAAGTCTCCCTCAACTCTGTAGTGGGATTCACCCCGAGTCACACTATGAAAGTGAGAGGAGAGATAGCTGACCGCGAGGTGGTTGTGTTGATTGACAGTGGGGCAACCCATAATTTTATTTCCAACCAGATAGTGGAGTACTTGGGGATGGAGTTAGTGGATACCGGAGGCTATGGAGTGATGATGGGCACGGGGAAGGTGGAGATGGGTAGAGGAGTCTGTCGAGGAGTAGTACTGAAGATTCAAGGGATCCATGTAAAGGAAGACTTCCTTCCCTTGGAATTGGGGAGTACGGATGTCATCCTGGGGATGAAATGGTTGCAGACCTTGGGGGAAACCAAGGACAATTGGGGAGCACTCACGATGGAATTAATGGTGGATGGGAGAAGGGTGGTCATAAGGGGAGATGCAGGGTTATCCAAAGCCATCACATCACTTAAGACCATGGTTAGGGACGTACAAGAGGTGAGGGAAGACTATATGGTGGGACTACACAGGCTGGATGCGATCAGATTGGAAGAGGGAGGGGATGTTTCTCTTTCCGTGCGGCCCTTGGTTCAGCAATACAGTAAGGATTTACAATCACCTCAAAGATGGCCACCTCCACCGGAACACGAGCATATCTCCACCTTGAGGACAAGGTGAATTTTTGGGAGGGGAGTATTGTTAGACCGGTCCAGCCGGTCCACGCGGGACCGGCAGTTCGCAAAAAAAGAACGAAATCTCCGCCTCCTGCAGAGATCGGGCGGCCCGTCCGCTCAAATAGAGCTTTTTAGGAAGCGTTTTTTAGGGTTTTGAGAGGGAAATTTGAATGTAGGGACTGTTTTGGGATTTCATTTTGATTTGTATGCATTAAATAGTTGATTTTGCTAGGGTTTGAGTATCTTGAATTTGGCTGAAATTTGAGATCTCGTAGATTTAGGTTTTCTTTGGGCTCTAGCGGCGTCTAGAGATTTGGGAGAGTGCGATCCTCCTCTCGAATTGAGGATCAATTGTATCTTTTCTATTCTGTTGCATCTACCAGTAAAACACAAGTTTTTCCTACGAATTTCTCTCAGTTTTCTACAGTTTTTCTGCTGTTTTTACTGTTTTCCTGCTCCGGACAGCAGTATTTCGTGGAGATTTGCTGTAAAGGTGAAAAGGAAATACTTGATTTCAAGTGTTTCCTATCATCTTCCCCATAATAAAATCCTAAAATAAACAATCACTAGTAAAAAAATATTACATTGCAGTTGTCATCTTTAGTGATTTTATGAATGAACAAAAGATCTACTGTAAAATTAGCAACAGATAGCATATTGCTGAGAGCAAATGTAGAGGAAGTAGGAACGTTCCTTTCACTTGCAATAATGTTTAAGAAGCCAACTTTAACTTTATTTTCCTATTGTTGAGAAAAGATTTGAAGGTTTGAAAAATATTTGCAAGGTTTGTCATACAATAAATGACTCCTAAATCTGGTATGCAGATATTTAGGGCAATTATTTGATTTATTAAAATACACATGAGTTAGAATTTGTACTATTTCAAGCAAGAGAATATGACCCAAAAAGTTTTTTTAAGGAGTGCAATCATTTTATCTTTCTACATATTGTTTTAGAACTGCAAGTATCAACATCACAACATTTATCATGAGATCTTAAAAGTAATCTAGTTCTACCGAATAGCCCATCATTACATTGAAATATATTATGACAAAGAGGTTACCTTGCTAGGTTGTTGAGAACATCTTAATCTAAAGAGTAATATCTTTACTTTTTGAGTAAGTTTGTTAGATAGCTCTTCAAATGAATGTTGTGATTTTTAGGAACATGTATGGTCCACTGATTTTAGACATCACAATGTTCTACAACCATTGCATAATCATAACATCTGCTTCATCCTAAAGTGCAAACTTTAGATCTTTTAGATCCATAGAAAGATTAACAAGATAATGATTTTTTTTTGTTGTTTCATAAAGATCTTCACAATTTGAGGCCAATTTAGACCGTTTCTTTTATTCAAAAGATGTGAGGTATGTAGTCATTGGAATTCTCCTTTGATAGAATTAGTTCAGTTTTCACCATTCATGATGGTCAACTCTTTGGAAAGGAAGAAAAAAATAGACATGATGAGAAGAATAAGAACAAAGGAGAAAATACAAATGTTGAAAAGTGAAGCCTAACATTGCTATGATATTATATAGAAAAAGATAAGTGATGAAAAAGCTTGATTTTTTATTCATCACAAGGGTATTTATATAAAACCGATGCCTATGATAATTTAGAAAACTTTTCAACTTCCTCAGGAAGGAAATTATTATAATAAATTTGAAATATAAAAATTCTCCTCGCATGGCTAGGTCATGGACCCCATGTCATCAATCTGTTATAGGAAACATTCAAGATAAGCCTGCCATTATATACCTCCCATAGAATTCCACACCAAGTCGCCAATCTGTGGAAGCAGACCTTCCATCTTCATTTCCACCATGTGCAGGAAGTGCATGCTAATGCCGTTGTGTTTGTCTGACCAAAAATGTTATTAATAGCATGTGTTTGTATTCTCAACATATAGCACCTTATTTTTTTTAACTATTATTGATATGTTCCATGTACATGTGTTTGTGTAAGTGGAGAAAGAGAGGACGAACAAAATAGAGAGAATTACATCGATCTAAAAAAATAGGTGCACTTATCCTCACATAATATTGACTTAGATCATTTATCGATATCTTTGAATGTTTGAGATTTAAGTAAATCAACCTCCTTTTTCAATTCTCAATGTCATATCCAAAATTTATTTTAAATCTGAGAGATCAATGATATGGATGAGTGCTATGTGAAGATAAGGAGCTCTCATCCTTCCAAAGGATACTAGTCTAACCATACATTTATCTAACAATGTAACTCTATGTCTACATAGAGAAACACACAGAGAATCAAAGCAACAAAACTAAGAGCCTCATAGGTCCTCCCACCTATTTTTGCAGGCTCAGTTCAGTAACATGCTAAAAAATATGGCTTTTAATGGCGCACACAGATTGTTGAAAAATCGGATTGATTTTTTGCTAGAATCAAAGCCAACGAGCTAACAAGTGTAAGCTCAAATGAGATCAAACTTATCTTGAGCGGAGCCTTGATCAGATTGAGCTAGCTCAATATCATATCAAAATAGATAAGCATGAATGAATCAATGCATATACATGTATATTTATGTATACATTGGATTTAAAAAAAGGAATGTATGTATTTATGCATTTGTAAATATGAACTTCATATGTATGAGTGTCTCTCTCTCTTTCTCTTTGTATGAATGTCTCTCTCTTTCTAGAGATTAAAAAATAATTAAAACCTTTAGCTTAAATCTAGATGGAATCTTGAACCACATATCGATCCTATTGAGATTGGATTATGATGGGGACATCGACAGGAGATTCCGGCGCGTTTATCAGAGACGACACCGGAGATCGACGGCCATGATGGAGAGGCTTTACTACTGATGATTATTTGTATTTGCATTTTATGTATTATGCATTTATTTTCAGTTTTTTCCATTTTTTACCCTTATGGGTATTTGTTTGCTTTTGTAGCCCAAGGGGCATATTAGACTTTTGTACTTGTTGTCATGTGGAGCCTATATATATGGCTCTTGTATCTTGTATGAGGAATTATTGATGAATGAAAATTTCTTGCTCTTATGTTCTCTTTGTGAGTTCTTGTCAGATCTCTTAGTGATTTCTTCTTTGCTTGAGATCTCTTTGCGAGTTCTCTAGGTAATTCATCAAAGACTACAATCCGAGTTCTTCTCCTCCTCCATAAGCTACCACAAGCCAAGCCCAAGAGTTGGAAGAAGCCGAACCCTCCACTGTTGCCACCACCCTTGAAGCCCCAACCCGTCGGCCACCTTGCCATCGGCCTCTCCCCTCTCCACCACTCCCCCCACGCCTCTCTTCCCTAGCCTTCTTCGGAATTTGAATTTCAAAATTCAAATTCTTTCCAAATTTGAAAAATTCCAATTAAGGAAAGTTTTGAATGAATTCGATTTCACAATTAAAATCGAATTGGATTTAAACAATTAACTTTCCTAGTCATCATCCGCGTTTGGAAACCTCTCTCCCCCTTTCCCTATTTCCCTCTCCCCACTTGAAGCCGCCAGCCCCCTCTTTGGGCTCCCCATTGATTGCCATCAATGCACCCCCTCTATTTTTGAAATCTGAAATTGATTTCAATTAAACTTCCCTCCCATCTCAATTAAAACTGAAATTTATTTCAGTTTTCTACACAAAGCTCTCTCCCCTCTTCTCTCCATGCTGCCGGCCCTTATTGGGTTCCCTCCCATTAATTCCCCTCATTAAGGAATTAATTACAATCAACGCTTGGGATTCAAATTTCAAAATTCTCCCTCCAAAACCACTTAAATCTAAAGTTAATTTCAGATTTCTTAAAACTCCCTAAACAATTCTCTAACCTAGCCGCCACTCTCATCCCAAGCTCCAACGCCAGCCGACACCTTCCCCCCCCCCCCCCCCCTCCACTTCCATGTTGCATGGCGAATCCCGAACTTGAATGGGGACTTGTGTTCGACGCTTACAGTAATATCAACATTCTTCGACGTGGGATTTGAACACGAAGACACCATTGGAGGTTACTTGGATCGGATTCTCCCCGTCCTTGTGTCCGTCATCGACCGTCAATTTTCAGACTACACTTGGATCATCAACAGTCATCCCCCCGTGCCACCTCCACCTCCGAGTTCCTTCTCAACAACGACGTTCCTTGGCTCCTCCCTCCTCGTGGCGACCTCATTCCTAGCGTGGACGATCTTCCTTCGCTCAACCTAGATTCGTAGGACAGAGAGAAAGGCCTCAAGGTGAACAACTCCTTATTAATTGTTGGATTCAAGTCATTAGCTTTTAACTTTACGTTCTCCTTTGTATTTGATTAAATCGTACGGTTAATTTCCTTGTAATCTCTTTGCCTAAGCAAGTGGAACACAAAGAATTCTCATAACCAACTTTGAATTGACGCAAGCTTTTATAAGAGGTTAAGCTAATAGTAAATTTTCTTTCCTAATCTTGTGTAACTCAAGCTTGCATCACATCAGATTAAGCTAGAATAGAACTAAATTTGGCTCAGCTCTAGATTGAATCAAATGACTGTGAACTAATGTTCAGCCAGGATCAGATTTGCTCAAGATCGAATCATTAGAAATCCTAAATTTGATTCGCATGATGGTTGTTCAATAGTATGATGTTATATAATGTTCCTTGTGATAAATGCACTTCAATTATTTGCACTCCATTTTATGAAGTGAAAAAAACCCTTTTACATGTAGCATTAAGATTTGTGTACAACCATGCTCACAATTCCATCAAACCGTGTTCTGCACAACCAAACACAGATTTAATCTCCTATGGATTAATTGCAAGCAAAATAATTGTTAGGAGCATCATTATACCCATTCTAACATATATATCATCAAGCTAAACCATTCATCACTGCTTAAGATAGAAACGGCTATGCATATTATCATATAATAGGAATAAACTGTTTTATGCAAACTAATGCTCATAAGGAGTATCAATGTCAATCTGAACAGAATACACAGTTATCACCACAGAAGTACAAGTAAATTAGATGAAAACTAACCTTAACCAACTCAGACATCTTCTCACCATCTGCAAAAGATGAATCACCTGGAAAACTATTCAGCTAATATTGAAGTCCATCTAGACATAAATGCTATAAAAAGTAGCCAATTACAAAGGGGAACAAGAATCCATAAACAAAATGAGTTCACAATCTAACCTCCAGAAGAGAAGGAACGTGATGGAATTAGTATGGATTTGGGATCTTTAAGAGGTGAAGATGCCTCGATTGCTGTAATGTCATTAAAGCATCAGTAAAATATTTAAAAAAAAAGTGCTCCAATTAACCAATAGCAAATACCGTTCAAGAGTTACCTCTCTTACAGTTCCTCCACTCATTTTTCAAAACTGCTGTAAGCATATCACACCATGCTCCTTTGGCTTCTCTAAACAGATTAGCACTGGAATCCCTGTGCGACTCCTGTGAAGAATCATTAGAATATTTATCTTGACGCAAGTAAATGAATAGGTGCAACTTGACAAAAAAAATATATGGACACAAGCATTTCCAAAAGTAGAACGCGATATGGATGGGCTGAATCAAACCGTGTGTTCTTTGGCCCAAGTTCCACTAAATATTTAAATATGATATCATAAAAGATAACAACACTTGATGTCCTATCATAACTTTGATCTAATAAATCGAGCCTAGGCAGGGTAGTAGGATCAGAGTTTAGCTTAAAAGATCAAATCTATTTTAGCTAGTATCAAGCTTGAATCAAGCCAAGCGACAAGCTAAATTTTTGGCTTGATTAATACTTAAAGCAGGGCAATGATCAAGTAGGCTTGAAATCAACAACAAATAAAAACAACAACATCAAGCCTTTATCCCATGACGTTGACTCAGTTACATGAATCGTTTTTCTCCATTGTGCCCTATTAAGAGTCAAATTCTCATTTAAATCTAATAAAAAAAATATCATTTCTAATACTTTCCAACCAAGTCTGTTTAGGTCTACCTCTATCTTTCTTAATATAGGTCAAATATAATACATTTGCTCTCCTGACTGGGTCATCGGAAGACCAATGTTTTACGTGACCAAACCATCTAAGGCGACTCTCTCTAATCCTATCTACCATTGGAGCTACTCCAACCTTTTCACGAATAAGCTCGTCTTGCATTATGTCTCCAAGTGTAAAGCCACTCATCCACTTGAGCAACCTCATCTCCATAACACTTAATTTTTTTATTTCTCTTTTAATAACCAACATTCTGCGCCACAAAGCATTGTAGTTCTCACCACCATCTTTTAGAATTTTCCCTTAAGTTTGAGGGGTACTTTTCTATCATAAGCCCGATGCATTCCTCCTCTTCAACCATCCAACTTGAATTCTACTAATAATATCTTCATCTATTTCACCATCGCTTTGAACAATAGACCCGAAATATCAAAAATGTTTACTCTTTTTAACAACTTGATCGCCCAAAGTCACAACCCCAACCAACCCCCCTCCCCAAACAACCCAACTAGATCTACAACTAAAATTACTCCATATATTCGGTTTTAGACCTACTCGAATGAAAACCTTTAGACTCTAAGGTTGACTTCCATAATTCAGGTTTTCCTTCAATTACCTCTCTAGTCTTATCAATAAGAAGAATATCATTAGCAAAACATAAACCAGGGTACATCCTCTTGCAAATGTCTAATAATAACATCCATGGCTAAAGCAAATAGATATGGGCTTAAAATTGATCCTTGATGTAATCCAACTAAAATAGGAAAATACTTTATCAAACCACCTTGTGTATGTACATAAGTAACAGCTCTTGCATACATATCCTTAATGACTTGAATATAAGCATTATTAACTCTTTTTCTTTTCTATAACTCTCTAGAGCACTTTTCTTGAAACTTTATCATATGTTTTTTTGTAAATCAATAAATATCATATGTAGAATCTCCTTTCTCTATACTTCTCCATCAAACCTCTCAACACATTTATAGCTTCTATAGTAAACCAATCCAACACGAATCCAAATTGATTTTGAAAAACATTAGCATCAAATTGAAAAAATACATTATATATTTTTGAATATTTACACATAAATACATATATAGATATCATAAATATATAAATATGGATATAAAATAAATTATGACAAATTTGTTACTATTGAGCCAGCTTGATTAGTTCAAGCAATCTCAAAATCTAGCAAATCCAAGCTGAATCGAGTCAAAATTGAATCAGTAGAAGCCATACAGATTTCAAGTCAGCCAATATATGTTTGAGCCAAATATTGGACTAACTCGAAATTGAATCATTATCACCCCTACCTGGAGAGCCAAGAGAAGGTTGGCATCCCCTGTGGCTTTAATCTCAATCATCAAGTCATGCCCACTGTACAGGAATACACAAGATCATAACATGCATACAATTATGCATTCATGTGTGGTATATTTACCAGAAAGCAGGCAAGGTCAAGTTGCGAGATAAATCATCCTTCTTCTAGTAATGATAATTAACTATTCAAATGAGAAGTAACCAACCCATAAGCTGATGAAAATTGTAGATGACCAGCATCATGATTATGTGTTGAAAACATATAGCAAGTAAATTGCATCCTTCAAAAGAGAACTTATTGCTAGCTTACGTGATTTATATGATTGGCCCATTTTACTTTCACCATATATTTTCCCACCTTTTTCATTAGTAATTCAGTTCTACATTTAAAAAGGATAACATAATTTCACTCTCACAAGGGCACATTCTTTCTTTTTTTCAATTCTATTCAAATGTTGTTACCAAACTCATTTCTTTTTTCAAGTTCTAAAATGACGCTGTAACAGCAAGAACAATGTCAGCAAAGTGAAAGTACCATCCAAGAGCAACCATAAAAACAATTTCACTCAATACACGATGAACATAGAACATGAGAAATGAAGAGGGAAACTGACAGATAGAAACATCAACTAAATGGGGTAAATTAAATAAGCATATGGCAATGAAGAAGACCACCTAGATTATACCTGAAGCTCGAAGAATTCTAGAAAATCTGAGAAATCTTGATATAACAAACAGAATAGAAACTGAAGTAGCTTCATGCTTGCACTGATATCAAATAATACCATAACATAAAACATTTACAGAGTGTATTCACCGTATTAACCCTAAAACCGATCAAAGCAACAGTCAGCCGCATATTTAGGTTGTACCCCGTACAGGGAGGCATACACCTGCTAAAAAAGCAAGAACAAAACTGACTCGCATGTTCCACCAAAACAACTGCAGGCCACCAGCCTCCACTGCATACCGCTCTACTCGTCAGTCATTCACAATCCCAATTACTACGGACTTCATACTAATTATCTGATGCTCATTGGTTTTTTAGGGCTTTAATTATCAAGAAATAGAATTAAATGCCAAAAATTTTGATATATTAGGAGAATAACAATTATCAAATAATCAAGTGAAGTTCGACATAATGAAAAGGGCAACCTAACAAATATCCGTAATATTTTCTTCAAACTAGATTAAATAATAAAGCACAAACTTTCTGTATCAACATGTATACTATAGATCTCACACTGAGGAACTAATATGATGAGGACATCAGATTTCGACACGTGTACCATCACCTGAGACGCAGATCGACGGCTACGATCCAGAGCCTCTACTTCTGATTTATTTGCATTTTTATTTTATGCTTGTATTTCTTGTTTCCTAGTTTGCCCCTGTGGGCATTGAGTCACTTATGTAGCCTGGAAGGGCATTTGTGTCATTTCATTTTTATTTCATTTTGGCCTACTTATATGAGACCTCATGCATTGTAATGAGTAGTTTTTTATGAATGAAAATTTGCCTCTTATGCTCTCTTTGTGAGTTCAACCCTCCCCAATCTCTTAGTGAGTTTGTCGGAGAAGATATATCTCTTTGTGAGTTCTAGATTTTTGCCAAACTATTTTTGTCTTCGAGAGTTCTAAATTTTCGCCAAGTTATTTTCGTGGAGATCCGGATTGAAGATAATTGAGGTGAGTGGAATTTTAGCAAATCAAATCCCTAGAAATTCCCCTCCTCCCGTCCCCTCACCCCTTGCCGCCACCTCCCCTTGAGCCGCCCAGGCCGCCGGCCTGCAAACCCCCACCCACCGGCCAGCAGCCCGCCGGCCACCCCTTGGACCCCTTGCCTCTTCTAGCCGCCGGCCTCCCTCCATGGGATTTGAAATTTAAAATTTCAAATCTCCCCGTGAGACATAATTGACTTTCCTAAATTAAATCCTTGATTTTAGGCAATCTTCTTAATTGTATTTCAATCCCAATTTGAAATTCAAATTAAGTCAATTGATTGCCATACTTTAGGAAACTTTTGTCATATATGAAACCTGAAATTTCAATTCATAATTTTTGATTAAACTGCTTTAATTATGTGGGCCTCATTTTATTTAATACCAAGCCCCTCTCTCTCTCCATATGGCCGGCCACATCACCTTTATTGCTTCTCTCTCTAATTGCCACCTCATCACCACTTAAACACCTCTTTAATGCCTCCCTCTCACAGATTTAATTTCAGATTTCACAGATTTTAATTTCATATTTCAAAATCTGAAATTTGAAATTGATTCTCCCCTCCTTTTTAGTTAGAATCTGAAATTAAGTTTCAGATTTATTCTCTCAACTAAATAGCCTCCCCCTCTCCCCTCTCTCCCTCCCAAACCGTGACCTTCTCTTTCATCTAGCCCACGACCCATCCCCTCTCCCCTCCACCTCTCCAAACCGGCCACCCCCTCTCCCATCTTGGGTACTCCCTCAACCCTTGGCGAGGATGCATGGCGGAACCCGAATGGAACTTTGGATTTGTGCATAATGATCGAGATCAAGTCGACATTATCCAATCGCCATTCTTTGACGTGGGCTTTGATTTCGACGACACCGTTGAAGAATACATCAACCGTATCCATTACACCTTAGTTGACGTGATCGACGAGCAAAGGTCAAAGGGACGTTGGATCATCATTGGACGACAATCATCCTCCACCACTCCGGCCACCTATCCAAGAACGACGATTCTAGGTTCCTTCTTCCTCGGAGTGACCTCGATTCTAATGTGGAGACTCTTCTTCCGCTAAAACCTAGACTATTTGAGCGTATGGGCTCCAAAGGTGAAAGTTTTCATTATTAAATCGTGGATTCTTGTTTATCGTCGTAGCTTTACAATTACTCTTTGCGTTTTCTTGATTTGTTTGGTTAATCGACTTCGCTCTTCTTTGCCTAAGCAAGTTAAAGACTAGGAACTCCGAGGATCAATCCTTGTTATAAGTAATAACTTTATTTTGGGATTATTTTGTTAATTTGCTCTCTTTAATTTCTTAAGTAACTCCTATTGTTTCACATCATAATAAGTGGAATACTATAAATATCAGAAGTCTATAAGAAGTTATGCCATAAACCACTATATCATCCAAAATAAATAATATAGCCTGCTGAATGCGAGAATTCAATCCAGCACAAATACTATTAATCATTTTTACCTTGAGCTGCTGAAGATGGCCAAGGGTAAATTCTTGTTCTCCATGTGGAAGGAGCTGCCTTAAAAGCCAACCTCCAGTCCATAGGGTTTCAGCAGATAAATTACACCGGCAGAAAAGGCAGACCAGTGCATCTAGTACCTACAATAATAGACAAAAATATATATATATATATTATGCCAACCTTGCAAAATCATGAAGCTCAACTGATTAGGCAAATTTGGATAATGCATCTGATAGGATTAGTTGTTTGCACCGCAAGCAAATTAATTTTAAGAAAAATCAGGGGCAACAGACCACCCACTTTTTGCAAGGTGGATGTAAAAATCTTCCATTCCAGAACGGTAACTGGTTGAGTTGAGTGCAACTGGTTGTAACTGGAAGTTTGAGGCCACATTTTGGTGGCCAAAGAATAGTTCCAAACAATGATCAAATGTGAATAAAAAAAAAAACAACATCGTGAAATTACTACTTGAATGATGAGAGGGCAAAATATCAAAATTTACATGATTTGGCCAAAATAATTGCCAAAATCCACAGTATAGGAGGATCCAATCAACTATTAAGAAGCTACATGGTTATGCAAATAAAAGGGCTCATGAAAAAATTCTTCTCCACATTCAAGTACACTCAATCTCATCAGAAAAGAGAAAGGCCCCAAATCCCCCCAAATAAAAGAGAGAGTAAATAAAGATCATTTAATTAATACTAAAAAGGGTAATTTATATATATAACACTAAATTCTTATGCATTTACATATCTAACACCTAAATTTTTATTATTTTCATGTCTTTGGATTATTATTTCAGCCAATGCTATCAATCCCTTGTGTTCTCTCTTAGCACAATTTTTAGTAAATTACTTCAAGTGGATGCTACTACTGCCAATCTATCAAGACCATCAATGGCTAGGGGTTTGGCCAAAATGGATGTTACTAACCCTTTGGGAAAGAAATTGGAGGGGCTCCATAGCTAGAAGGTAGAGTTTGAAAGTATTCAACCTAATTATTCAGACAAATTTTTTTATCACAACTTCTCAAGATGCTTCAAGGGTCACCCAAAGCGGTGAAAATCTCATGACAATAGTGGCAATAGGGAACATACATTTAATAAAAAACTTTCTTTGAATGCAATTGAGGGAATTATGACTTATTCTAATTCTAATCTGATTTGTCGAAAACCTTAAATCAGCTATAAATTCTACATTATAATTACTGGCTTCCTTGATTACCCAATGGTTGAGAATTGTATAGGCACCTACTTACAATATTAGCGATCTAGTTTTCTCCTAATCATCATCATACTATTGGGGATGTTAGTGATTAAAACTCTATTTTTTGGCTCTAATGTTAGCATTTCTAGCACCAAAGAGCTAGTGAACAAATGGTTTCATATTCTACATGACAGAAGAGGAAAAAAAGTAACAAAATATATCATCACTCTCCAACCAGTCTTCAAGTTAGACATTTTTAATGAGGATCACTGATTTCTTCTCTTCTGCTAGTTGGGGGGGGGGGGGGGGGGGGGGGAGTTAGATTAGCAGGGCTTTAGCATTAGATACTTAGTTTGGCGCTTTCCACTGCCTCGACACCTATACTAGTGTCTTGTTTACAATAGTAGCTTTTAACACGCAGTAGTAGCTTTACTTGTTTGTTTCAACACTAGTATTGCTTGCATAAGTAGTTTTACTTACAGTGCTAGCACTTTCTACTAGTTTTCTTTCAATACCAATTTTTTGTACTAGTTTTGCTTACCACCCTGTGCTGACTTTTGTTTACTTGTCTGCATATGTTTGTGCCTAAGAGTTGCACGAGCTAGAGCTTGCCAGGAAGCAGAAGCGGGAGCTTACCATAAGATGGATTTAAGTTGGCTTAGGGATTCTTTTGGAGTTTTCTTTGTTTTTTGTTTTCTTAGTTTAAGGAGTTTAGTGTTAGTTGGTGTGCATTGTACTTAGGTTTGTAGAGTGAAAAATATGGATTTTTGTATTTTTTTAATTCAAAAATGCATAATTTATCAAAGCAGCTCTCCCCTCAATGATCTTCTACTTGCATTTAATTTTTTTCTTAATTTAGTTTAATTTAAATGATTAAATTCTAAATTAAAAATTAACTGCTCGGCTTGTTAATTAACTTATTTAAAATTACTCGATTAATTTAATTAAATAATTAATTAAGATTAGTTGCTTAATTAATTTAATTAACTTAAAAGATTAAAATTAATTCATTCGTTTATTAATTAAAAGACTTGGTTTATAATTAATTATAGTTTTGATTTATTTTGATTAATTAATAAATTAAATTAAGTTTTAAATTAATTGTTCAATTAGATCTTAATGTAAATTAGAAATTTTAATTGATAATTTAACTAAATTTTAACAAATTTAAAATGGTTTAATTAATTATTAATTAGTTAAATTTTAGCTTGATTGATTTTAAAATTAATCAATTGAAATTCTTAATTGAAGCTCTTGGATTGCAGGTTCGGCAGCTTTCTAGCAAAATTTCGGCAACCTTGCGTCATCCCCTCTCTACAAGGGAAGGTCGAAAGTGCAGTTGCCCTTTCAACCCGCCCAGTCGGATAAGATTCGACGGCTTGGGGCTTTGAGGGACGAATCAAACCCGGTATAAGTCTTCTGGTGCTCCAATTTGGCGATCATGTTACTTCGGAGTTCTTCTCGATATTTCCGCAACCTTTCGACGCCCCCTCCCCGCGAGGGGAGGTTGGGGAGGGCAATTGACCTTTTAGGTCCACTCGATCGGATTAAAATTAAAGATCGAGGGCTTCAAGGGAAGGATCGACCCTAGTATATGTCTTAGACTCTACAATTTGATGATCGCAGCATCTGTTTTCCTTAATAATAATAATAATAATAATATTAATTGTTATTATTATTATTACTTTTTTTATAATAATAATCAATTATATATATATATATATGAAATAAAAATCCCTCTCTTCCTCACTGTTTCAAATCAAGAAGCATTGGACGATCGGGCGTGTGGAATGGACCAGAAGAAGCTCAAATCGGGCTGCCTGTTGCCTTGCTATAGTATAGAGGGATGTGGATCGTGTGTGGATCGAAAGTCACAGCAGGTCTGAATAGGCTTGGCGTGTTCGATTGCTTGTGAGAGGTGAGCATAGGGTGTTTTTTTTTGAAGAAAGACAAGCACAGGAGGCAAAGTGGGGTCTAGTTCGTGGATCAGGTGGGAAGTTGGACACACAGAGAAGCAAACCGGCAACAGGATTGATTTGCCGAGTGTGTGGGGTCAAACGAAGAGAAGGTTTCGGCAGAGATGCAAACACGGCAGACGGGATCGACGGCTTCCTTGCGTAGAACTGACCGGAGCTCGAGTGTGGGAGAGGCCACGTAATGAGCGATGGGTCGCAACTGGGTCAAAATTCATCGGTGCGTGAAACATGCAGAGGCTGGGGGTCTCGCATGGGCTCATCTGCACATGGGGAGGCGGAGTGACGAGAGATGTCGCTTGTCGCAGATCCTTGTGTTGTGTGGGTCGAACTCAACTCGCATGTGACAATGGGAGGTGGAGAACTGCAAAAGATTGGCGAGGGCCTAAAAACAAACAAGGACTTCAACTGAACTGCGTAAGTGAGCGTAACTTGTTCGTTTCTTTCTTTGTTGTTTCTATACAAATTGAGGCATCGGTTATTTCAACGATGTAGAGGCAACGTGATTCAATTTTGCCGACGTGGGTGTATCTTTTATATCTTTTTATTATTAGTTTAGTTTTTTTTATTTTATTTTATTTTATTCGAACAACTTAATACTCAAGTTTATCCAACATAACTGATATTGTTATTGTTTTTTTAGCGCTTCCTTTCAACTCTTTGAAATACTATTTTATGTAAAGGCACATGAGATTATTACGGTTTCATTTGGGACAACTTTATTACTGTTTTCTAAAGCAACTTTTTTATACAAAAATTTCTTGAACTATAAATTTGTATAGTAAAAAACTACTTTAAAAAGCAATAAGAAAGCTGTCCCAAACGAAGCCTAAGGTTAGTCCAATGTTGAACATATGAAAAAATTGTGTTGATTTATGAATAATAAGTGGGTGGCCCTCACCCATCCACTAGTGTATTAGACTCAAATTTAATCCCCTTTGATTCAACTACCTAGAAAGTCTCATGGACGCTATTGATTTGGCTAGGATCAAGGTTTTCATGTGGTTTGTGGTTCTCATCCCTATCACTTGTGGCCACTCATGACACTTTAAATTGATTGAGTGAGCTCTTAGCGCATAATATTTATGATGTTAAAAATATTTTTATTTAAGGGAAGTGATAGTTGATATGAAGAGCTCGTATATGAGTGGAAGGTTATTAAGGCACGTGAAAATGTTGGGTTTAATCCCACATCAGACATGCAAAATATGTTGAAAAGAATTACCAAATGGCAACCTCTCACCTATAAGCTTAAACATGGGGATGAAAACAAGTATATCTACAATTATATCAAACCCAACTTTGGCCCCCCCTTAGATTTACGCTCCTCATATTTCATAATAATAAATAAACAAAAGTAATGACAAAAATTTCATGAGAAAATTATCATTGAATTAACTAAGATGAATAGAACATTAAGACATCAATATCAAATAAAATGGTGATAGTTAACCTCATCTCTATGTTTCTGGAGACTTGTTAAAGGTTCTTCCATGGTATAGGATAGTGCATACTGATCCTGCATGCAAGTACACAAAAAAAGGTCCGTTCAATTTGACTATAAAGCAGAACTTCTATCCGACATATAGTTCAGAATAAAACACATAACAAAATTAAAATGGCATATACAATTTTTTCTGTCTCAAAAAGAACTACAAAGAGCCAAAATAGAATTGCTTCAAGTGATATGTCATCAATCAACAAATGATAGATTATTGATAAAGCTCCCATTAATCAACAATCTAAAAGTAGTCAACAAGTGTAATTGATAAACATGATTGGCTATTCTAGTGTGAAGATTGGCATAATTAAGGAGGAAAAAAGGATAAAAAAAATTTACAAGCCTCCATAAAGATTGAATAAATCGAGAGCATCAGAATATTCAACAAATAATGATAAGTATAAGCACAGCTCATGCATAAAGTATGCAAAGTTACCAAATCAACAATAGCTTGAAAGATATTATTGCTGGAAAGTAGAAACTCGCATCAAGCAACCAAGAAACAACTCTTTCGATCTATGAACTGGAAAAACCAAATATCCTAGCATTATATGATCGATTCATAGAGCTGACCACAATGGTTGGGATAAGGCAAAGGATGATGACAATGATAGATCAATATAAAAATTGAAAAATCATATTTGCATTAGCGCAATAGTAAAAAATGGAACGTAAGAGATGTTTGCCAGATATAGAGATCAGACAGCTCAAATAAGGAATCCACACATCAACAGTACAAGGAGTAAATTTCAAGGAAGAATATTGGGTAACGTTAAGCAATTTTCAGTGGAAGATAAGTTAGAGAGAGTCGCCTTAGATGGTTTGGTCACATTAAACAGAGGCTTTCCGATGACCCGGTTAGGAAAGTTGAGGTATTGATTTGACTTAAGTTAAGAAAGGTAGAGGTAGACCTAAAAAGACTTGGTTAGAAAATATTAGAAATGATCTTTCTTTATTAGATTTAAATGAGAATTTGACTTTTAACCGGACACAATGACGAAAAAGGATTCATGTAGCCAACCCCACATAGTGGGACAAAGGCTTGTTGTTGTTGTTGTTGTTGTTGTTATGCAATTTTCATGTGAAGCATACAACAAACAAAATTAAAAGTTAACAAAAAGATGAATGAAAGAACATATCTAGCCCTCCTGCGTTCATTGTTGTTGCCTTGCTGATATTTATCACAAAGTGATATCTTGTTCATTACCATGGAAGATGCAGTAATACTGGAATTTCGAATGATAAAGCTGAGCTCTGTTATTAACAAGAAGATATTTGCTAGTGCAAAGCAGAGATCTACTAGTCAAAAACCCAGTTATTATATTCATGGATGTGGGGTTGATGCATGCAAGCATTTATTAGCTTTGATATGCTAGATTTAATTTGAACATAAATAGGATTTATGATTTCAAAACCTTAAAGCTTGATTACACCTTTCTAAATATTTAGCTTTCGCCACATATTCAAAATTGAATAGAGATTCCTCCTCTGTGAGTCAAAGGAACCTCATCAAATACCAATCATTAGATTTGCACAAGGACAAGAATTAAAGCTATATTGTACACGGGGTATTTATTATTTTGTTTACTCTGTCTTAGTGCACTCTTGTCATAGTGTTGTAGAGTTTAGCAGAATTTTTTTTTTAAGTGTTGTAATTGTTTGGCTAAAAATTATTTTGATGCTGATACAAGTGATTAAATAATTTAAATAAATATTCATTTAAATAAATATTATTATAACATGATAAATTAATCTTAAATAACATATAATTAATCAAAATAATGAATTAATTTAATAAATAAATAGAAAAATTTTATGAAAGCACTTTTTTGGGAAGCCATCTAAATTACCATTCCAAAAAAGTTGCTTTTCAGCTTTCATACCTAATTTTTTTTCTCACAGATGTTAAAACAAGCACCATAAAATTGCTTATGTTGTTCAAGTAGAAGAGTGAATCAAAAAAGCATTACCAAATAGATTCTAAATCCAAGATTGTACATTTAGAGATTGTTATTATCAGTGGTAAGATGCTCTCAAATAAAAGAGTCTTATGTAAGCCATGGAAGCCAACACTAGAGAGTAGAAAAGAAAAAAATAAACAATCCATTCATGAGGGCCACCATCCAGCATCCTTCCCATTTTTATTCTCAAAAATACGTTTCCTAAAATTTTGTTCTTTATTCTTCTAAAAATTTTGTTTCCTATAAGTGAAAAGCTACTGAATTCCAAATATAATGCTGATCATCAGGTCAAAGAGTTACGCACAAATCAAGCCTTTCTCTACTTCTTCCAATGGTGAAATATCTAGTTGGTGCTGTATCTATCATCCAATTCTTTGTAGCCCCTAACATGGTGACCTTTCCTAGCTATTTTGTCCGTACAGTGAGAAGCAAAAATAGCTTCCAAGAACATAATCTTTGTCCAGCTTCCTAAAAGTTGTATTCTATAAGTGAAGGCTGCTGGATTCCACATTTGATGCTTATCCTCATGGTTGAGGAGTTCTCCACAAACCCAGCCTTTCTAGACTTTATTCCTGAATTGTATATCAAGTTGGTGTTTTATATATGATTCAGTTCGGTGGCATCCCTAACATGTGACATGTTTCCTTGCTACTTTAACCCTAAAGCACAAACCAAAAAACAGCTTCTAGAACAATCGTTATCACTTCAAGGGCATCTTTTGGGTGGACATTATTTGTTCTCCAATTTCTTGCTGGCTATCATTGCAGGAGAATTCCTGGAGTATTATTTTCTATTAAAAGTAGGCATTGATACCTGGAACATTTAATTGATTATCTCTATTCTTGTTAATTGACAAATATGATGCTTTTCTTATTCCCTGTTAATTTGATTTACTGCATTTCATTTAGTAGTTAATACTTCAAGTTGTGTTGTCAGCCTTGACATAGTATACACAAGTCCATCAGGAAAGATATGGTTCCCGGAAAATCATGCAATTCCAAATATGTCCAAGAACCAACTAGGAAACCAAAAAAAATGATAATCATTATTTTAGGAGAGAAACAGCCACTCTATGCAACAACTAAGAATAATGATTTGCAAAAGAGAAAATTTCAAAGTTGACAACAAAAAAGAGAAAAAGCATACGTCTCTGCTTATTGACAAATGACAAAAAGATATAAGACATACCTTAATTTTTTGTAAATAAATATCAAGCTCAGTATCTATTTTATCGCTGCCCCTATTATTTCTTGGAGAAAATAGCTGCTCTTCACCTGATTCCTCACCAACCAAAGCTTGCTGCTTGACAACAAAAATCCTTTTGCTTAAAAATTTTATAATGGTCAGCAGCAAAAGTAAATTATTGCATGCATCGGAACAGGATAAGAACTCGTCATCAAGAGTAAAATTGATTCACTAAAGCATTGGAGAATAAAATAAGCTAATGCAATGCTATCTCATGAAATTGGTTCATTACTAGGAAAGCAAAATTAATATTTGGGAATAGTATTACATTGAATCAATAATACAAGCCAATTATACTTTAGAAATCATTTTGTAAGTGATGAAACAATGGCACTAGCATTGATATAGAACGGGTAGGAGGATTGAATCCTAAGATTCTTGAAGAGCAACTCGTGAGGTCTAAACAGTAGCTTTTCACTCTTAGAAGTCTTGGACTGCAAATCTTCTTGTTGGAAATCCCTGGACGGCAATCCAATAAGGTCCAGAAAAGTCTGGACAGAAAAGTCTGGACAGTGAACGGTATTGTTCCGGAGGGCTGGACAACAAAAGTCCATGCTGAAAAATTCAGGACAGAAATCCTAGAGATGGCTAGAAACTTGGACAACAATTGTAAGGAGGTTGGGAACGCTCAGGACAGCAGGAAGTCAATTTTGGATATGCAGGACAGCAGTTTACTGTGTATAAACTTCAGGACAGCAGGTAGAATCTGTCCGGAATGCAGAAATCTGTTTTGGACAGCAACCTATATTGCTCAGAAAAGCCTTGGGCAGCTTCTTTATGATGCTGGAAAACTTTGGACGGTAACCTGTGATCCTCAAGGCATAACAGTAAATGGCAGGGATCATATAAACTAAAAAGAAATCCTAATTTCTATCTCTGTCGTCAAATGCAATTTTCTGGCTGCAGGCTTAGGAGGTAGGAAGCTCAACGTTGTAAGGAGTTTGGGAAGGATTTAATGGAGGGAAATCAATGCATGAGCCTTGGGAAATTTCGGCCAGCAACAGTCAGGGATTTTAAACTCTTTCCAAGAAAAGACATTGCCATATGAAAAGATTTCCATAAGAAATCTAAGGGGGACGGCAGTAATAGGAGAGAGGGAGGAGATTTGGAGAATTAAAAGAAACTTCTTAATTTAGATTCATGAGATAGGAAAGATGTAATTAAATCCTTTCTCATTCAAAATTCAATTAGGAGCTAATTAAGGAGCTTTCCAAAATAGATCTCTTAAATTAGGAAAGGAATTTCAAATTCAAAATGCTTTGACATTTGAAATTAAACCTTTCTAAACTAAGATGAAATAATTATGGCAAGAATTCAAGATGTGATTTGTGTTTTGGGAGGAGGATGATGAGGCCGACGGCTAGGGGTGAGAGAGGGAGGGAATTAAGGAGGCTTTAATGCTTCCTTAATTTTGGGGGTTAGATTTAGAATGAATTAAGTTATCCTAATTAATTCAAAATTCAATGGAGGGAAAATTTAAAAACTTTCCTAAAATAGATTTTATAATTTATGAAAGAATTTGAATTTCAAATTTGGGGAAATTTGAATTCAAAGACCAACTAAATTATGGTAATCCAAAATTAGGAATTATCCAAATTATGCAATGGGGAATGAGAGAGGGTGTGGCCGATGGTTTGAATGGGGCGGGTAAGGGACTGGCGGCAAGGTGGAGATGGAAACGACGTGATGGTGGAAGTAGGAAGAGGATGAATATGACTACGATGAACAATAAGAAGGAACAAAAACAAAAAAACAAAATATCAAAGATACAACCGCGAGCCCGGACACATACTGCGGCTGGCGGGTACTACGTTGCCCTTCTTCAAGGGACTTCACGCCACGAGCCCGGATCCATCCTACGGCTGGTGGAAACTCCGACTCCCTCCCATAAGGATTTCACTAACGTTCTTCCCAAAGAACACAAGTGCAAAACACAAATTTTTTTTATTATAATTCCATCATACTAAATACAAGAGAAGGGGCCCCTATATATAGGCCTCAAAAGAAATTAAAAGACACATTTGCCCCTTTGGCTTACATAAGACAAAAGGGTAAAAAGTGAAAATTGTAAAATTAAATCAAAATACACTTAATAAACTAAAATAAAACAAAGTGATCTCGTTCGTCGATCTTCAGCTCCTCCTCGGATAGGCATGGACAGTTGGATGTCCGCATCAAGCATTTTCTAAATTCCAAGAATGATTCTACTAGAAAACATAGCACAACTTGACGGACAAAAAAATATAATCAGCTCAATGCAATTATAATTATATATGATCTAAAAGGGCTGCAAACGAACCAAGTCGAGCTAAACTTGAGTATGCTCGAGCTCAAGCTCGCTTGCAAAGGCCTTGTTCGAGCTCGACTAGATAAAAAAACGAGCTTTTTTGGTGTATGTTTGAGCTTGGTTCATGTTTACATTCAAGCTTCATAATTTAGGCGTTATCAAGCCGGTTAACGAGCAGCTCTTTAACTGGCTCGTTTCATTCAAACCAGATCATTTGTATTAACCGCTCATTTAAACACCTCGTTAACAGGCTAGTTTAAACAAAACAAAAGACCTTAAATCGCCAGCAACAAGACGAATCTCGTCCGCACCCTACATCTTCCCACTTCCACGGTTCACAATCGATCTCCCCATTTTTTCTTCGTATGGGGAAAATTCTAATTCTCCCACACGGTTTGGGAGTAAAATTGTGAATAAGAGTGGGACTGCTGGAACGAAGAGCGGATAGCAAAAGTGGAAAAAAAAAATTGCGAATAATGAGCAGAACTGCGAGAGCGGAGGTGAATAATTTAAAATAATTTATTTAGATTTTTTACCAAATTCTTTGCCACCCTCAGAAATTTTGAAGCGGTGGATGGAGAGCCCGAAAGGAGGATGGCATGTTAGGATTTTAGGATCTTTTTTCTAAGGATGTTTCTGAAACCAAATGCTTCATGTGTATATATCGTGCCATAGTGTCGATATTTGAAACAATTTAGTGATTTTCATTTTAAGTCTCACTGAGAATTAAATTATTAAATTAGTTAAAATAATTTAATAATATTTATTTTAAAACTTTATTTATTTTAAGACAATTCGAGCTTAATATGAGCCGTAATCGAGCTTCTTAACAAGCTTGTTCACAAACATAAACGAGCCGAACGACGCGATATTCAAGCTTGTTTATTAAGAAATTGAGTACTTATCAAAAGTATTTGAACTCGTTCGTTTAGCTTATCAAATGAACATAAACAAGCTCTTATCAAGTTGAGCCCCGAGCAGCTTGTCGAGCACTCGGTTCGTTTGCATCCCTAGATCTAATCATCATTACACCTGCTATTTTCCTATTTTGACAAGCTACATTGAATAAGAAAATGCAACAAGAATTCGTATCATTCAACTAGTCCATGTGGCAAGTGGAAATGATTGGCTAACACATCTTCCTTTCAATATAGTCCTTAAATCTTGCATAGCCATACATAAGGAAAGCTCATTTATGCAACTAATAGTTTAAACTCTTTTAGGGATATAGGAAAATGTCCAGATGCCCGCACGAAAAATCATTTATAGGAGGAGGAGATAGAGTGTATAAAACATGACAGAGGGATATAAAAGAGGGATGAAAAATGACTTTAGCTGATAGAATAAATTTATTTTAGTACGGAGTCATTCTAGTAAAACACAAGGCATATAAGATGCTGGTAAGCTAAAAAATCACTGCCAAAACAACAACAGCTCAACAATTTTTTATCCTTACTAGTAAAAGCTTCTTATGCTGCTTCCTCTGAGGAAGAATTCCAAGTCCATCTAGCATTGACTCATCTAATTCTACAAAAATAGTGCACACAATTCAATAAAAATATGGGAAAAAATTTCACAAAACACTAGTTAATGAAATAGATCAATTATCACCTTTAGTTTGCAATAAAGTAGCTAAAAAGCACAAAGAGCCAAGAGCTTGAACATCATTTCCGCTAACAACATAAGACAGTAACATTCCCCTGAAATAAATGATCATTAAAAAACCCTACTACCTCCTGAATAAAAGTTTAGATGAAAAAATGTCGCCTGTGATCTCTCCAGTTAAATGACAATTATATTAGGAATTCATGCAGAGTTACCAGTCAGGTGACTGGATGTTTCCGTAAAGCAAATAGTTTCTCACTCAGCGTGACCTAAATATCAATTTTACATGCATGTTCCATGAGTAAAGTACATTGAATTATAAGAGAATTGATGTAAAACAACCTCAAGGTAACAAGCAGACCATTGCTATTTTTTTGTAAATCCGAGAACCATGAACAAGAGCCTTGCGGCTTTTTATTTTCTGAATATGAATGACACGGAGAAAAAGGTTCTTCCTCTTCCTTCTCAAGTTCCGAAGAAAGTTGGTGATCCCGGACACTGCCATTAGTTGTGGCTTCTAATTTCGGAATGAAAACTTCTGGAGGAAAGAATAAAGCAGCAGCAACGCTACTAGCTAACTCCTTGGTTTTTACAACCCGCAACACACAGCAAAGTAAATATAATGAGGTGGTGATGCCTATTTCTGTACCCTGTCATCATAAGAAGGAAAAAAATATTTACAGAAAGAAAAAAAGGAAAAGCAAAACATTTGGAATAGCAAAGCATCAGACATCTCTATTAAGGATAACAATAAACACTTACAGCCTTTTGCTTTCTCAAAGAGGGTAGAAGCAACGGAAATACTAAAAGCTGCAAGATGTTATCAGTTATTAATCTCCCAAGATCTGGAATCCCAGCAGATATAACATCGCTAAAGTAATAAAAATTGTCTTCTATTTCATCAACTGCAGCAAGTATGCTAGAATTTGAATCTTGTGAATCAGGGTTACTGCACCAAGAACAGATGATACACGTTAGAGTGGAGATCATGTGCACCTCTCATGCATGCACATTAGACCCTCTGCTATACTTGGACTCTGTTTAAAGGATGGCGAAGACAATAACTTAAACCGGAAAAAAATGATAGTTTCCGAGGTTAAATTCATTTGGGTTCTGAGTTGTTTGGATAAACTGATTTGCTTGCTCTGATTTAGATTAGAATTTTTGGCAAACCTACTAAAAAGAGAAAACAAGCCAAACCAAATTATAGAGAAAAAGATCAAAATAGTCCTTTGACTCTTTGTGAAAGACCAAAATGATCCCAACTATATTAAAGGATCATTTTGGTCCCTCAAGTCTTTAAAAAAGAATCAAAATAGACCCATTATGAAACTATTTTAGTTCATTTTTAAGGAGTTGAAGGACCAAAATAATCCTTTAATATAATTGGAGACCATTTTGGTCCTTCATAAAGAGTCAAGGGACCATCATGATCATTTTCTCCCAAATTATACTATGAATGATGTATTGCTTGTGTTATAAAAAAAATGAATAATCTTAAATTTCTAGCTTATAAGTCCATTTTCTACTATTTTATGTCAAATCAAATATGCCTGGCGAAACCAATGCAAACCAGCCCAAAAGTTATAGATTCTAATTCTAAACTAAAAAGGTACAGAACCAAACTGTTCAGTTTCACTTTTAGTCAATATGATTTTGGTCACCACTTTTGATTTTCAGTTGACTCCAAACCTTGGTAGATTTGGAAACAAAGAAAATTGTGCCAGCCTACTCCATTTGACATGATGAAACCTACCACCAAGATTGTTGTGGCCTGACTAACCACCATGTAAGACAGAAACCTCGAGCACATGGGATTTATAGTCCTCATATTCAGAAAAGGAAAACAAGATGAAAAAAAATAGATCGCCCATTTATTAAGCTATTGATGTAAGTATTATGCAGGATAAATAAAGCAGATACCCAAGGGTCTAAAAACTTAGTTCAATATTCATTCATATGGACGGTGTCAATATTGAAGGCTAAGGCATTTGAAGCTTTTCAGCAGCTTACCAAAGCAGTATGACGTGGTTGAAGGCTATAAATTAGCTTACCAATGGTAGAACAATAAAAAGTTGCTGAGAAAATGACCGGTTGCACATATATAGGAAGCAAGAAAGGCTACAACATAAATAAAAGATGATACCGCATAACTTAGCATTGTTGGTTAGCTTTAAAGGTGAAAAATCAAACAAAATTTTTGAGGAAAAGGGGCTTATTTGCCAGCCTGCAAACATGTTCACTTGATGCAATGAAAAACGGAGGTCTGGAAATGGAAACCCACGAAGGAATAAGAATTGTTATTGACAGTAGTATGCATAAGTGAGTAGGCAAATTAGAGATAACATAAAAGGAGAATATGCAAATTGAGACATAAAACAACAATTCACTACAGCAGAAATAAAGGTGCCTCAAAGCACATTATGCTGACTATCTTTTTATGAGATAAAAGTTGTCTGAAAAGGGGCACCTCAAAGCTAATATGCATAGAAAGAAAAGAAGTTCTCAAATAAAATAAACCCCTCATGCAACACTCAAAAGAATGATTGGGAAACAAAAACTCATTAAGCAAGAACCAATGAATTGGAACAAGCTCATGGTTATGACTTCTTTAGATAAGCAATACATAAAATGTCACAAATGGGCATATATTAATTTCATTCTTCAAGTAAAAGAACTATGCTAATAGCTGCTTTCCAAAATTTCATTTCTTACATAATAGTTTTAGAGACCCTGTCCTCCAAACTGATGCACTGCTTCTGGAAGTATTTAACCAAATCCGAAAAGTAATCAGACAAGGGAATGCTCGAAACATATTTGTTCACGAATTCATCTCCAACTGAAACAGGGATAGAAAATTAATAAAATGAAATTTGCGCTAGTTTAACAGAAAAGCTCGGACTTCCATTGGATTAGGAACCCAGACCTTAACAACTTACCATGATAGACATTTAGTGTCAAAGCACGCACTGCAATACGAACCATGCTTTCATCATGAAAAGCAAACTTCACAGCTTCTACATAGAGTGGAAAAGAAACCACTTCATCCTTCAAGAATGAAAGACAAGTAACTTAGTGAAAATGCAGATTAAACTATATAAGTGGAATGAAAAACTGAAGGAAAAAAAGCAGAGATGTTCATGTAAACAAACAAACAATCTTCTTCATGATAGGAAAAGACAGAAAATTCAAGCTTCAATGCTGTTAATAAATAATTAAAAAACCAAGAAGCATTCCCAGGAATGATGCAAATTTCCTTGTGGACAATTTATTCAGAAAGAAAAATAAGCGCCATCATAGTGATGATGAATAGTAAGAAGAGATGAGAATCATGCAACTGATTTTCTATAATGCACAGCTAAGGTTGCATGCATAAAACCGTCCCCCAAACCCTGCCTTCGGTGAGACCCTCGTGCTTTATGCCTTTAATTAATAAGAATGATAATGGGGACTCCATATGGAGCATATAAAGTAAGAAGACTCCTTTTGATGTGAAAAAGTTTGTAATGGATCTGTGGAAATGTGGATGACTTGCCTTTAATTTTCTAAAGTGATAAAAGAGAAACGAGGCTTGAACTAGAAAAGTCTTCTAAAGTCAGAAAGAATAAGATGAGTAAACCAAATGAACTCGAGGGGCTGATAGAGGAAAAATTATTCCATCAGGTTACCTGACGTAGAGCTACATCAGGTAGCCTATAATATGTCGCCACGTGCACTTACTCTTTACCGCGCGGCCCGACGACCCGACCCGGAACGGACCCGGGAGTTTGCGTAGCTCGGTATTGCTAGGTATTGGTCGATTTTGCTCGACAAAAATGAAAAATACTATTATGTGAAGACCAATACCGAGCAATACCGAGTAATACCGAGTTCTTTTAGATATTACTCGGTATTGCTCGGTATTGGTCTTCACATAGCTGTATTTCTCGTTATTGCCAAGCAATACCGAGTAATACCTAGCAATACCGAGCAAATACCGAGCAATACGCGAACATAGTAATCCCGGATTCGGTCTGAGTCGGGTCGTCGGGCCGCGCGGTAAAGAGTAAGTGCATGTGGCGACATATTATAGGCTACCTGATGTAGCTCTACGTCAGGTAACCTGACGGAATAATTTTTCCTGATAGAGAGAGGGAGGAAAAAGAATGAATGAAGAGAGAGAAAGGAGAATTAGCAACCACCTAATGGGGAGGGATTGGAGACCAGCTTGCTTGCAATACTTAAGTATTCATATATTGAAATTCTTTTACTAGAAATTTCCATTTATAAACAGGAATTTAAATTCAAGGAAAGAAATCTAAAGCAATCAAAGAAATAATATAGGTTATTCCACCAAAAAAAAAAATTTATGAAAGAATTATTTTAATAAGTAATTCTTATGAGATAATTAATCTAAAGATGGTAGGTGATTGTGAATTCAGATCCGGTAAAGACATGTCTAAACAAGGGCAAATTATTGCATCCGGTCACCGGACGCGGAGATAGGTCCGGATATTAATAAAATATTATTTTAAATTAAGCGCGTCAAAAGCACAGTTAAAGCGCAGGTAAAGCGCAGTCAAAGCCCAATCAAAAGCGTAGTCAAAAGCGCACCTAAAGCATAGTCAAAAGCGCAGGTGACGTTGCATGTTTTTATTGGATGTCCGAACCTATTCTGAATACCTGAACTGTTTACCTCCCTTTTTTTCTCCCTGAGAGACAATGCAGTGAAAATCACCACCGACCACCATGGGGGAACCCACCGTGTGACCTGCAGCAATTTCCTCCCAGAGACGCCTTCTTCTATGTCTATCCTTATGAGCATACACCACAGCTAATTCCCAAGTCAAACCATTTGCGCATCCGGTGACCGGATGCAATAATTTGCCCTAAACAAGGCTGGTGATGATATTTTATTAGTTTGAATAGCGTAATCAATATCACTCAGGGGTACTAAGAACTCCTCTCAAAAGAGTTGATGAATTTGTAATACCCATATATAAAAGAAGGTATTAAAGCATATGCTTCCAAAAACCATGTCAATATCAAAGAATCAATATGATTTATGCATGTCACTAAAGAGATGATGATTCATAATGCCAACCACAAAGAATTGAGATAAATGCTAATGATGATGCGATAATGCCTGCAAAATCTATAAAGAAATTGATTTTTTGGTAAAGGAAATCGGTGTATGCCATTTGTAGATGACATAGTATTACTAGGTGAAAAAATATCTAAATTAGAACAATAAACTTATGATTAGCATAATAGGTACAAGATATCTAATAGTAATGGATGCAAAAATGATAAATTATCAATCAATATTACAAGAAGATCCAATGATATCCAAGTGTAATAAATTTCAGTATCTTGAATTGATTATACAAACTAATAGACATATTCATGAGGAATAACTTCAATTAAACCTCAGTAGTCAATATGAAAAAGTACCCTAGGAGCATAATATAATATGAGAATTTCACATATACTTAGATGTAGAAATTATAAATATGTAATTCCCATAGATATGTTACATATATCTTCAAGTTAAGCAACAAAGAAGCCGTTGATACCCACATTCAAACAAGCAGAAATGAGAAATTGGAAAGAGAAAAAACTATAAAAGGTAAAGCTATTGTTAAATTTAGAGAATTGGAGAGAGAAAAAGGCTTAATTTTATTACACAAAATTATCCCTATTTATAGATCTACACAATATATCTTAATAAATAAATAAATAACTTCTAAAACATGCATAATTGCCCTAATATAATCCTTCCGAAATCAGCCACCCAAATATGGAAGGAGATCGGCATGATCCAGGTGAGCCTCCCATGGATCCCCATCCTGGCCATAGGATCTAGAGTCAAGGGATAGCTAGGATTACTGGGGCGGTATTCGACACTCCCCCTCAAGCTAGGGAAAATAGATTTGTTATACTCAACTTGGTAATCAGACCCAACAAGGTAGAGTTATCAAGTCCTTTAGTGCACAATAGATTCCTCTATTTGGTCAAAACTTTGGGAGGAATTAACTTTAGACATTGCAGCGATAAATGATAGCGATGAATGCATATCAATTAAGCATGCAAGGTGAAGAGCAGCAATGAAGAATGCGTGAACAATAGCCCTCAAGATACCGGAAATGGCAATAAATGCTGGTGGTTAAAAAACAAGGAAAGTGGATTAATTATCCTTTAGGTCTGTCTCCATCTCGGTTCTCAAAGGAAAGCCGACAATGAATGAACAGCAGTAGAAAGAAAAAAAAATATGTTTTTAAGTTTGCAGCAAGCTTCAGAGATAGCATAAAAAAATGTCTCAAGCAACCCAGCACTCGGCACGTCGAGCTAGCCTTCGGCCCAATGCAAATCAGTCGTCTGACTCCACACGAACAGACACATGTTCGATTAGCCTCGTACACGCACTCGCAAGGCCTCTGATCCCATTGGTCTGATCTAAGGAAGGAGTGCAAGTCTCGCACTCTTGCTTGTCCCAGCCCTAGACCCGCTCGAGAGGGGACTCTCGACTCTTTCTAGACACACGCAAGAGGAGCCCTCTCACTCGATCTCTTAGCATAAGGACCAGTATTCCTCGTAATTCCAGCAATGAAGGCCGGTGGAAGGAGCAATATTCCTCAGACTTCAAGCGATGAAAACAGGTGGAGGGAACAAACGATCAAGAAAACTAGCGGCATTCACTTCTTTGGTGTAATATGGAGCGGCTATAGCCTTCTTTTCTACCTTCACTAGAGCTTCAATAAACTCCTCAGCAATTGGGCTAGGCTTCGGCGTAGAATCCTGCTTGGAATTCTTGGAACCATAACCAGCAAGTCCACCACAGCTCTTGTTAGTCCTTAAGCCCCTCATTCCCAATACCTTTGATCTCTCATTCATCTTAGGTTAAGCAATGTTGCTTTGCTTGTCCCCATCAAGATCTAACGGACGGCTAGGACGGCTGAAATGATATTTGACGGCAATAAATGATTGTAGTAAAACATGGTTGGTGATATAATATTAATTATTAAAAATTGACTCATATAGTTGGGGCATGTACAAAAGAAGTACAAAAATGGAATGATTAAATTAAATAGGAGGGGCTAGGAAGGAGAAGTGGTAAACCAACGACAATATGACAAAAAATTGGGTGAAATAAAATGATGTTTTTGCACTAAGTAGGAATGAATGGAGGGAGTTCATAATGCTTGCAGCAAAAATAGTTAATACATGATTGTTGAAGGGAATTGAAGTCAACTCATTCTCATGAGTTTTAAATTCACATTTAATGATGCCTTCACGTATATAACTAATGCAGGTGAAATAGTACTATGGTAATTAGTATCATGGATGCTTACTCCAAATAACAAACATAATATATTGTTTTTTTTTTTAATCTTGACTAATAAATCTAATTTTTTACTTGTCTAATCATTCTATAGCAGAAAGTATGTGATTATAATCTACTATATGCCAATGTGTGCGTATATTTATTAATACAAGCATCTAATTAGGTATTTCAAAAATGCCTCATTTGTACTTCACTACATGATATGCTAAATCTTCTCTACATAAAGTTGGTATAATATATGCAGGCTAAATATCAGTTTCTTTTATTACAGCGAGCATTTAGAATAACATTATCTGCACAAAAACATTTTGCCAAGCCTATGAAAATATGGAATTAGCAAAATAACATTTCAAACATCATTATCTATCATTTAAATTTTCAGAAGACTGTAAAAAACAATGAAGATGGGCAAAAATCAGTACTAGCGACTGAATGAAAAAGGAGATACATACATTTTGTGTTTTCACGAGCAATGGTATCGTATTCTTGTTTAATTTTACACTTATTGCCCTTCATGAGAGAAGAAAAAGTATAAGGTAGAGAAATAAAGTATGTTCCATCAACAGCCACTTCAAGCAGGCAGCAAATCAATAGCATATTACTAACCTTAAGAAGGATATATAGTAGGACAGAAGTTCATCATTGTGGAAATCAAAGGAATATGTTATGAGGAAGTTGATGTGCTCATTGCTGAAAATATAGTCTACAAAAAACATGCCAAAATTATCGATTGAAATTCAAATGAAGCAAAACAAAAGCGACATCCTGTCTGTTTTCATTCTAGTGTACTCCTGTGTTGTACTTACAGATTGCATGTTCGCTTCTTAGGTTCTGAATCATGATGCTCATGGTCTGCAGCAACTGAAGTGCGACTTTTGGATGTTCACTGACCTTCAGAATTCTAACAAATTCTCCCATGATCTGCTTCTCCATGAAGAATCTAGGAAATATTATCAGTGTTAGGGTGCATGCAATAACATTAATGAGTAAGTAATCAAATAATTGGTCTATCAACAAAAAGCTCACTCAAAAAATGAAGGATCATGCTGATCACCGTAAGTAATCAGTTCTGCAATTGATCTCAAAGCTTCGATAACAAAATCCTTCAAGATAGAAGTTTAAAGAGTAAGGAAAAGGATTCCAATGCATAAGAAACAAACAAAATTGAAACCAAGTGTATTTACCTTATTAAGTTCATTAACATATTGAACTTTTTGCAGTTGTTCAGTGAGATATCTGCATGTGATATTACAGAATATTCAATATTAATGGAGCACTAAAATGAAGTAAATTATCTGCTGGATATAATTGCATAAATCATATTTGAACATCTCCCGTTTCAGAAAATAACATGTGGGTACCGAATAGGTGAATATATTTCATGTATCACTTTTATCTATATATTCTATTATCACAGATTACCTGTATATTATATTAGAAACCTTGTACCACTTGCTTACATGCAAGCTTTCCATATTAAGTGACTCTTTTTGATGCTATGCCCTCTAAGTGACAAGAACG
The DNA here is from genome assembly GCA_022539455.1 of Dendrobium nobile. Classification (NCBI taxonomy): domain Eukaryota; kingdom Viridiplantae; phylum Streptophyta; class Magnoliopsida; order Asparagales; family Orchidaceae; genus Dendrobium; species Dendrobium nobile. The sequence goes on along the minus strand of CM039723.1, from coordinate 6,075,337 downwards.
AACACAGAAGCAGTTCATATATATTTTGACAAAGATTTTGATGGTATTTCTTTCATATACATTACTCATGATCTGTCAGATAGTTTATTGATTTTATGTTAGATTTTCATTTGTATATTATACTATCACAGAATTGCTGATCAACAAAATTTGATTGCATATAAGTAGAAATGCTTTTCACATTTGGATTCAAATCAATAAATTATTTGAAAGGTCAAGAGTGATGCATATGAAAGAAACGTTAATATACAAACTCATTGATCAGGTGATCTCTGATAATAGAATAAACAAGTAAAATTGATACATCAATTCAATAAATTCTTTGACAGGTGATGAGTAATGGATAATTGCATATGAAAGAAAAACCATCAAAATCTTGCTCAAAATACCTATGAACTGCTTCTGTGTTCCTTCTTAACATTTATAGTGATAATTAAATGTAGAAAGCTTGCACACAAGCTATAGATGGATGAGAATGCTGTAACATATTATGAAATATGAAATCTGAATGAGCAATACATGATCATCATCGAAGCATGACCCAAAGGAGACATCAATTTTACTCAGTAGGGGTTGATACCTTCCTAAAAGTCCCCATTATTTAAAACCAGCTCCTAACAGCGCCAGAGAATAAAAAAAAAACTAACTAAAAATAAGAAATGCCGAAAAAACCCAAAAGGATAATTTTCCTTATTTGCGAGTTCAAGCAGTCTGTGAAAAAGGAAAGCAAATCATTAGGGCATATTTGGATATGCCCGTGATGGAAAATTGAGTGAAAGGAAACTGAAAACAGCAGATGTTTTTAAAATGTCAAGCTGAAGGAGGCTAGAAATAGCTAGCTTACACCAGAAATTCTAGCATGAAATCAGATGAGATCATTGTTAATGAAGCTCTACTCGTATACATTTTCTTATCAGAGGATGTGACAATGAAACACATCATTTCATCACTGAGTTCTACTGCACTAGCTTCTAAGTTCTATTTGCTGGTTCTTCTGCTATAAATCCCATAATTTTGATTTTCACATGAACTAATGTTTTTCCAACATGATTTCCCCTTAAGTAAAAAATGCCCTAGCACACAACGCAAATCATCCAAAATGCAACATTCTGCAGTTAGAGCACAAGTGCTCAATCTTGGAGCATTCCCCTTCACAAAGAACTTGCGAGTGCCAGCATCATATGTGCTTGTAAGGTCTACCTATTTTGATTTCTAAAACTTTTACACAGCAACTTCTGCGTGCAAGTGGTGCTAATTCAATTCGTTCATGACCACGACGGCATGTCAGCAGACTTCTCTAGCGACACGACTGGCAGAACTCCAAATATTAAAATCAATGCCAACGGAAACAAAAGAAAACCCTATTTACCGTCCGAAAAATCATAAATAGCAGCCAACCGCATTGCATGATGCTGCCATGAAGAACCCTAGCAGAAAATATAGATGGCGGAAACAGATTAACGAACCGGAGCTCATCGACGGAGAACCGGTTTCTTGGCCGCCAGAAGGAAAACCACATGATGAGGGGGACCAGCGCTCCAACGGATCACGCAGCGGTGCTCCGCTCACACCCAATCGGTATCGCATCCGCAGCCAACCTAAGACCCGGCCGTCCTGTTCACCCAGCTCGCCAATTGCGGGACGGAAATGGACGGATCGAAGCCGATCGATCGCCTCTTCTTCACTCTAATCAATCCAGGCACGGCATCTGGCTATGGTGTTGCCTCGGTCCTTGCACAATCGTGGAGGTTTGTCGCCGCTCGCGATAAAGAAGAAAAGATATTCTCTTTGCTTTGCTGCACGGAGCTCCGGGATTTGTCGAGAGGCGGGCGGTGGGAGAAGTTGGCCGGCTTTGTTTCGAGAAGTACAACTTTGAGAAGACAAGAGAGGAGAGCCCGACAGATCTATCGCGGGGAAAATTAATAAAATATCCGTTAATTATCTCCGTTGATTAATTTCTCCAACAATTTGAATTAAATTTGCCTGGATCCTTAAAAATAAGGGAAAATTTTTAAACTAGGTATTATTAAAGATTTAATAATGTAATTAGGTATTGAAAAAAATAAATTTAAAAGTAGGCAAAGTCGCCCATCAAACGGGCGACTTATGCTGACTCAGACTTGCTGAGTCATGTTCCAGTCGCCGAAATGACATGCGACTTATTTAAGAAAAAAAATTACTATTGTAAGTTGGCCGTTAAACGGGCGACTTGCTACAGTAAATTTTGAAAAATAATTTAAAAATAAAATAAGTGAAAAATATATTAAATAAATATACTATAAAAATAATTAAAAATAAAAAATATAGACAAAAAATATATAAAGTTATGATATTTACTTTCCAAGCTTATGTTTAAAAAAAAACTTGGAATCATTAATTTTTTTTGTCACTTTACTTTTTGAAACGTTTATCCATTAAAAATACAAATTACAATTTTAATACTGTCAAAATAAATAAAATTATCAAAAGTTTGATGAATATATATTTTAAAATATTTACTTCTATTAAAATATAGAAATTATAGTTTACATTAACATTATATTTTTTGTTTTTCCACTATTTTTTCTATTTTTAATTATTTTTTAAGTATATTTATTTAATATATTTTTCACTTTATTTATTTTTAAATTATTTTTCAGAATTTACTGTAGCAAGTCGCCCGTTTAACGGGCAACTTACAATAGTAAATTTTTTTTAAAATAAGTCATATGTTAGTTCGGCGATTGAGACATGACTCAGCAAGTCTGAGTCAGCATAAGTCGCCTGTTTGATGGGCGACTTTATCTATTCTTAAATTTATTTTTTTCGATACTTAATTATATTATTAATATTTTAATAATACCTAGTTTAAAAATTTGTCCTAAAAATAATTACTATCATCAGATAGTTATATTTTTATTTGATTTTACTTATATGTCATATAAGAATCTAAATTTAAAAATATATTTATAATTTTACTTATTCAGTATTGATGTTTTAGATTTACAACTTCTAGATAAAAAAAATTGAGGATTATGTTAATTATTCAAGGGTCACTACACTGGCGCCCAAGAACGATGTTAATTAGCAAAGTCTCCCACATCATGGACAGAATTGGGCAAATAAACTAGTCCATAAAATTTAAATTATGATAGAAACTTAGAATATAAGTTCTCTTGCAAAAAAATTAATGAATTTAATATATATTATGTTTCAAATAAAGATAAATATTCTATATATTTAGAAAGCTAAATGAGTTTAGAAAAAGTCAAAGAGATTAATACTTTCTAATTTAAATTATGATATTCGAGTATGAGTCTTATTAAAAATAGTATGTGTGATTATAAATAAGAGTGTGAAAGATAATATTGTAGAAATTAATATAATTGGAGATAAATTGTTGTTTTAAAGATTATTTTTATGTTGAAATTATTAATATTACTATAAGTGTTTATGCTCATCAAATATATTTGAATATGTGTTCAAAATTAAAATGGACGTGTACATAGATTATTTAATGCAAATGATTAAAGAAAAGATGTCTCTGGAAGAAATAGATTTTCTTGAATGAGATTTAAATGAACATATTGGTACACTACAGGAAAAACGCTCATTTGCGACATAATTTTTAGCGGAAATTAATAGGTTAGAAATTCCGACGAAATTTTGAATTTTCTGAAAAATGATTATTATAAATATTTTAAATTATTCATTTTGTTTAACTAAAATAATTTAAAATTTTTAATAATTATTTGTATGTTAATTTAAATTAACAAATTTAATAATTTAGTATGAAATTAAATTAAATTTAATAATCATTTTGATCTTTCAAAAAAACTAATATTAATTTCAAAATAATCGGATAAATAAGTATTAATTTTAATATTCTATAAGTTTTAATATAAATATAAAAACATAGCAATTAAATAATATTTGCTCAAGTGGCGTGATAGTAGGGCGCCTCACTTTCAGGTGTGTCGGGCGAGCGTGTCGGCATAGCGTGACAGGCGGGTAGCGTTGGTCAGCAAGCTGTGGCGGGCGGGCTTGAGGCAAGTCGCACAGGCAAGCTAGCGCGGGCGGGCCAGGATTGAGTTGCGGAGCGGGCTTATGGTCGGGTCGTGCGGGTCAGATGCTAAGGGCGGACTTGCGAATAGGCCGTCTGGCTTGCGGCCGGGCTAGGCAGTCCAGTTGGGCTTGGGACAAATTTTTTTTTTTTTGCCAAAAATATTTCCGATGGTAACAATTTTTCAACGCGCGTTTTTTCGTCGAACAATTTTTCATCGAAAATCTGTCTGAAATACTTATTTCCAACGAATTTTTGGCATTTTTAGACGAATTTTTGCCGCTAGTAACACATGTTTTTCTTGTAGTGGTAAAATTATATAATATTTTAAAAATATTTATAGTGGTTATGGTTTGAAGTGATTTTAAAGGTGGTAAGCTCATATTATATTTTGTTATAGCTTATTATTTTATAATTATCAATATCTTATTTAAAAAAGAGAGAAACGTCTCATTACTTATAAGAATATTATAGTAAAACTCAGATTGAATGTTTTATTATAAAAAAATAGATTATTTTGAATACAAAAATTGTAAAGTCATTGTAAGTGAAAGTTTATATACTCAACATAGTTTATTAGTTTTTCAAAATCAGTTTTGATTCATGCCAAGTAGGTCTATTATTGAAGTTATATGTTTATTGAAAGGTTTGATAAAAAAATATAGAGTGTAACAAGGAGCTATATATGATATTTATTGATTTATAGAAAGTATAAGATAAAGTTTTAAGAGAAGTGCTTTGTAGACTTCCAGAAAAAAGAAAATATAATAATGTTTATACTCAAGTCATTAATGATATGTATATATGAGTTATTACTTGTGTTCAAACACAATGTGGTTTGACCAAGTATTTTCCTATTTCAGTTGGTTTACATCGAAGATCAACTTTAGGCCCATATTGCATTAATCATGGATGCTCTTATTAGACATTTGTAAGAGAATATACCCCGGTGTATGCTTTTTATTGATGATATTTTTCTTTTTGATAATACTAGAGAGGGAGTTGAAGGAAAATTTGAATCATATAGATCAATCTTAGAATCTAAAGGTTTTTGTTTAAGTGGATCTAAAATCGAATGCATGGAGAGTAATTTTAGAAGTAATAGATCTTGGGGAGAATTGCGACTTGGGATAATAAAGTAATTAAAAAAAGTATAAGTTTTAGATATCTCATGTATATTGTTCAAAGCAATGGTAAAATAAATTGGGATATTATTAGTACAATTCAAGTTGGATGGCTAAAGTGGAGGAATGCATCATGTTTGTTGTGATAGAAAAGTACCCATCAAACTTAGTGAAATGTTCGTGAGAACTGAGAAATGCAATGTTTATGGCACGGAATATTGATAATTAAAAGGGAAACATAAAGTTAATTGTTGCAGAAATGATTGATGATGCTCAAGTGGATGAATGATTTTACACTTATAGTCATAATGTGATACCATGAAAAGGTTGGACTAACTCCAATGGCAAATAAGATTAAAGAGAGTAAGAGAGTAGTCGTCTTAGATGGTTTGTTCACATAAAACATTGGCCTTCTGATGACATGATTAGGAAAATAGATGCATTAAACATGGCCTTTATCAAGAAAGATTAAGGTAGATTTAAACAGGCTATGTCATACAGTATTAGAAATTACCTTTTTTATTAAATTTAAATAATATTTTATCTTGTTATAGGATACGATGGAGAAAAAAGAATCATGCAGCTAACCCAGCGTAGTGGGTGAAGCAAAATTGGTTTAAACTCTCATTGCAATCACATTTTTTGCTTCAGCAAGCTTCATTAATCTCGGTTTGAGAATTTGGTTTAGACATGTTCGAATCACCTTTAAATTAAGGTTAGAATTTAAACTAATTTGAATCTTTTTTTAAAAATTATAACTTCGGCAAGCAATTAGTAAATACAAAAAAAAAATAGTTTGTGGATAGGAAAAAATGGATAATTTGGTCAGAAGCAAACTTTAGATCATTTTTTCCAAACAAATAAACAATGAGCATATCTCTTTATTTTCATATTGTATGGTGCATATAAAGTCAAATTTATATAATTTTTATGCTCTAAAAAAATAATGATGAAAATAAAATTTTATTTAAATTTAATAGAACTATGCTTTATTTGACACCTTATATAAAACCATTGGTGATTATTTATTGATGAAAACTTTAAAGCTTGCTAAAAGGTGTGGATATTGTTTGGTAGATTCCTAATTTAGCAGTTGATTTTAAGTCTTTTGATTATTTGTTTGCACAAAACTTAAATGCAAGTAATTATAACTGAAATATTATGAGAACTTTTATAAACCAACTATATAACTCGAATATCATAATAGCTAATTTTGACTTTATATGTCTCACAATATATATATAATTGATTAATATCTCAATAATGTATTTTCTTAAGAAAATATAATAGAAGTTAATTTTGAACAAAATATCTCTATATAATGTAAAAAATAGTCTTTATTGATATTGTGAAAGCTTAAAAGAGATAGCTACTAAAGCATCTCTTTTGTATAACTTAAGATTGAAATCATTTTCAGGGAAACTGAAGTTCATGTGGTTTGAATCATTCACTATAGTAAAGGTGAATCCTTGTGTAGCTATAGATATTCATAACTATGAAACTATTCATGTTTTCTAAGTAAATGATTAGAGATTGAAACTCTATCTTAAAGGAGATTTTGATCGCCTTAGGACTCTAGTATAGTCTGGTTGAAGACAATAAACTTAACATTGTATGGGGACAACCTAATTGATCAATGTGTTTCCTGATTAGGAGTTGTATGATTGATGATCTGTATTAAGCTTGATTGTTTTGGTGGTTAGATGTTAGATTATATTCTTTCTTGTGTGTGTTTTTAAGTTCATTTAGAGTATATGAATTAATTTAGAAGAATTCATCATAGCCGCTCAGTGCTACCCCTAGAAGCGTCATAGTGCTATATAAGTTATAAAAAATATTATTTAAATTGGTCACATTACGCTAAAGGAATCCAGCACCGTGATGCCAAATCACCCATATGGAGCGCTACAACGTCGCAACATTGAGCTCTCAAGTTATTTCTGTTGGACCGAGCACTATGGCGCTTGGTCAAATTATGAATAGGGTCGATAGAGCATCAGGGAAGCGATTGCCTTGAGCCCCATAATGTTGCCACATGTCAAGCATCACAGGAGTCTCGCGGTCAAAAAGCCTGTGAATTAAATTCCTAAGGGTAATACCACAACACCACATATCCCTATTGTCGCAACACCAGTACCCGTGTTGACTAGATCTAACTACATGTCGCAACGTTACTCAAGCCAGCGCCGTAACTCTGGCCATATTATAAATAAGAATAAGGGTTAAACATTTCTCACCTGCAGTCATGTGTCTTTGAGCTCTAATGCTTTAATGTATTCGAGTCTTAGATTCCATGTTTAGTTTTCCTTAATTAGAGATGACCCAAAAGCTCACTATTAGTAGGAAGAGGTGAGTTCCATCAACTTCAGCTTATGCTGAAGTCTCTCCTATATAAGGTTAATGACACCGGGTGGATTTATCCATACCAATTTAGTCAACCAAATTCGCCTCCTTATGGTGTCCAACCGTACATCTTACTATGAGCCTGAAGTTCCTCCTACCCCAGTAGAATGACGCCAGAATTGAGCTGCTTAATCCTATTAAACTTCAGGCTAGTTTAATTCTATATGGTTGTTAGTATGATTATATATATGTAATGTTCCTTATGTTTTATGTAGTCTATTATGTTGCTACATTTGCTTATAAATACATAGTAAATTATTGTAATAGAAAGAATTTTGGAGATGAATAAGGATTTGAGTTCTTTACTCTGTTTTTGGGTTATGTATCCTCATTATTTTTAGGTGGTAATACCCTCCGAAGAAGCACATTCTTGGGGTAGTTTGAGCTGCCCTATTCGGACAGCTCTCGTATTCTTGTCATTTGCAGTGTCGCCACCGCCGCCGACATCAAAGAAGAAGGAGCGACATGAGGAATAAGGAGAGTCATGTTGTTATTTTGTTCTAGTTTATATCTATTTTTATTTAGTATAAAATTATTGTTAGTTTTTAGTATTTGTTTTTCTTGGTCATTATATTTTTCTTTTAATTATTTTTTTAATATTTTATTTCATTTAGTTGTAAAATTGCATGTAAGTTTTCTTATATTTTTTATAACGCAGCAAAAAAAATAATGAAATAAAATTTCTCCAAATTTTGATTTATTATTTGTCATATTATTACACTTTTTGCTTGAGCTGTGAATTTTATAAAAAAATCAAAATTAAGATCCTTAAGTATTTAATAACATACAATTTGCAAAAAAAAAACCTAATAAAATAGTTATAAATAACAATTGAACTCTTTCATTTAAAAATATTAATTATGGATAAATTAAATTCCTAAAAATCATTTAAACACTTGGCTACTTATAAAAGATTATTCATTTTCTAGGCTTAATTTAAAAAAAACTATTTAGATTAATTATAAATCACCTAAAAAGCAAGTAGAGAATTACGAAACCTAACAAATGTGTATGATGAGTGAAGTAATAGACATATATTCAACATAAAAAATAAGATATTTTAAGAAATAAAAGAAAAAGAGAGTTAAAAAATAATAATATTGAATAAATACTAAATTACCTTAATATAAAAAAAATGATATTAGTTACGCTTAAAAAAAATAAGTAGAGGTAACAAATAGATATTCAAAATAATAAATTGCTAAATACTTGAATATAAATAATTGTTACTTGCAATGTTTAACCCTACCTATATACTTTTAAAATAATTATTGGAATCATAATACTTAAAGAAAGCTTATAGGTAGTTTTAAGGACTAACTAAATAAATAATTTGATTAATTCAAAAAATTCTAGTAAATCTAAGTAAGATAGTCAAAATTATTCACCACACGAGTTTGATTTAAAATAAATATTAATTTAAAATTAGGGATCAAAATGCTATAAATTATTTTATTAAAAAATATTACAACTTATGTATGATATAAATATTTATATTATTAATTTTTTTATTTTTCCTAAAAATTAAACTCAAGGCAAAAGATAAGTTATTTTTATCCAAGTGCAATATTCATTACTTGAGGGGAAATAATACTTTAACTTTAGGGGAATTTGATAAGATAAAAAATGTTCATTTTGATTGCCGAATTATGTCATTTTATGCTTATAGTACTTGTGTTTTACACAAAAAATTATAAAAAAAACATGAAAATTAGACCAGTCACTATAGGAAATTCATCAATTACCGACGGTCTGGACCGGCGATTCTCCAACCGCTGGTAATAACGGCGGCTTAATCGGCAGTTTTTACCGGCAGTTATGTAAATTAAAGCCGCCGGAAATAGCGGCGGTCCAGAAACCGCCGGTTAACCTATTTGGTTATCATACATCTTGTCCCTATATAAGTCATAGCACATATTATATTTTTATATCATGTCGTTCCATAAGTTTTATGCATATATTACATCTCATTATACTAGTCGGGGCATCTAACTAGTCATTTAGTGATTTCTTTTATCTTGTTATGTAAATCGAACCTATAGGAATAAGTCATATTATAATCATGTTCATATTTAAGTGGCTTCTTCTAAGAGTCATCACCAATATATGTCGACGTATCTTGTTCCATTATAACTCTCATCTTATATCTTGTATTGTGATTACACCACAAATGTAATAACCCAAACTCTTAACTATCCAGACTTACACATCCTCCAAGATTTAATTAAAACAATCAATTGTAAAGCACTAATTATCTTGTGCTTGTGTTATTATTTTATATCATATGTTATATATATTTCTAGTACTCATATGAAAACATATGTTTATTATGTTTGTTTGTGTTTTTATTTACATTGAATTAAATTCCTCTTGTATTATTTTTCATTAATATCTATGTATTTTGATTATTTAACTAACTTTAATAAAAATGATAATTAAAAAATATGTATAATTAGGATAATAATAAAATACTAGATCATAGTTTAAATGAATATTATTTTATACTTCATATATTGGGAAAAGCTAACAATTAACTAACTTAGGCAGCGTTTATGTGAGCAGCTATATATATTAAGAAAAGAGTGTAGAGGATATGCATTGACCCTTCCTTGTGATATCACACTCTTGTATTTTTTATTCTTCCATGATTTCAATGAAGATGAGTTTGCTTATATTTTCTTCAATATCTGACTAATTCTCTAGTTTTGAATTGATAATGTAGAAAACATACTAAGTTGTAATGAAGATTATTGGGTTATAAAGTTAAATGACATTTTTAATATTTTTTTTGCTATTTATTTAATGCACATATTGACCATATCCTTGACAGATGAGTGCAAGAACAAATATGAATATTGAAATAATATTTTTGAATACCTAAACATATGATGTAAAATATGCTAGATTATTAAGGAGATAATATAACTGTAGGAGATTGCTAAATATAAGCTTGATAAATATTTAAGGAAGCATATGCTTTGAATCACATCATAAATAAGAATTTAATTAGAAAAGATATGCAAATTACAATCATCAATACAAAACACTTTATTTAAATATTGTATACATTATTTTTACTGTTTTTATTCGGCGATTGAATTCCCACAACTAATATTTTTATTTTAGTAGGATAATTTTATAATTAGAGTAAATAGTAATAGTTGATTGATAGAGAGCATACTTTCTTATGTGTTTAACACTCTACTTAATTACTTTATTACTTGATTCGACATATATACTCGCGTATATTAAGTGGGATTTGTTATTTTTATATATTAAAGAAAACCTAATCATTGTTTAGGGGAGATAGCATTAAATATTTTTATAATTCAAAAGTGCACTCTACAACCCTCATCACACTCTCATTGCGTTTGAACTCCACAATCCGCGATCCCGTGCTTGCCTCGCCTGCACAGCGTGATTCCATGCTTGCCTTGCATTCAGACTCTGCATTCCACACTCAAACCCGTATCACACTCTCCTCGCATCCTAACTCCGCAATTCACGATCCATCACTCAAACTCGATCACGCACCGTTCCGTAGTCCACACTCTTCACCGTAATGAACATACCATGCTTCCAGGTTGTCAACCCGATAACCCGACATATCGGATATGAGGTTGAATTTTATTCTCATTTAGACATCCCTACATATGAACATGCAAGTGTCTCTTTCCTTTTCACATGTAGTTACTGGTTCTTACTCTGCCCACAACCATTACTCCTAAGGTGTGACATTGAGCAATGTATGCATGCTTAATGGATGATGAGAGATTTATATATTTTTGGCCTTATTTAAAAAAATTGAATAATATAGGAGCAAACTGAAAAAAATATAGGTGTTATTAAAAAAGTAAATAGAGTAAAATTAAACGTTACCTAAAATAATAAGCGAAGTTGGTTAAAAATATATATACACGAAACAAAAAAGATTCCGCTTCGTCTCCTAGGGTTTCTCAGATCCGACAGCTATCTCCTACTCTCCCATGGCGGAGGTAATGGACGCGCAGGATGCCCTAGATCGCCCGGAGAGGCAGCCTTCCCCTGCTGACGGCTCTCCACTCCCTCCTCCTCCTCCTCCCCCGCGGCGCAGAGAAAGGGATTCTAGGGAACGGAGGGACGACTACTACGACTCGAGGAACCGCTCTCCGCCGCCGCCCCTTGCATCGAGGGATAGGGAATACCGTCGTCGGAGCAGCCTGAGCCCGCCTCCTTACCGCGAGCGCCGTCACTCTCCACCACGGCGCTCCCCGCCGCCTGGCGGTTTCAAGCGCTCTCGGAGGGACGACGGTGGTTATGAGCGGAGGAGGGGAAGCCCTAGGTCGATTTATGATTGCAAATTGACTTCGATTATGACGAAGAAGGACTTTTATCTTATTATTGCGTCGACATTTGCAGGTATGGATATGAATATGGAGGTTACGATCGAGGAGTAAGAGGCGGGTACGAAGAAAGGTCTCATGGTCGCTATATGAGTCGTCCCTCAGGTTATCTTTTGAATCATAATTTCTGTTGTTGTTGCATATCTCAAAAGTTCTTAACAGTAACCTGCGCATCAGTTGGGCCTTATCTCTGGAATTGGTTGGAGAGAAAACAAAAAAGAAGAGAAGAAATGATGCACGTCGTTTTTCTCTTGATTGAAAGTTTTAAGAACGGATGAACATTAAAATCATATTTTCTCTTCTTGATTGAGTTGAAAGAAAAGAACTGTTATAGTTTGCCATAGATATCTGGCAAATTTTCCAATTTTTTTGGGAAATTTCCAGGTTAAAAATCATTGCAGAATTTTTTTTTAAGCAGCTTAGCATGTATTTAGTTATACTTCCCCGACTGGAATCGAACCGTTACTGTGAGCTTTGTTTATTGGTATTTACTATCCAGGAAAGTTTTTGGTCTACTTTTTGTCCTTACAGCATTTTCCTGAAAATCCCGTTTCACACTTGTAATTATTCTTGTATGCTTAACTGAATAGCTTACTATGTGGTTGGGCCTGATCTCTTGAATGACTTTTATGTTGTTTAAAATGATAAACTAGTAACAGGGCTATGAACATTGACAATAGGCTTCCAAATTAGTTCTTCATGTTCTTAGGCCAGTTCCTTGGCCCGCCTTTTTATTTGTGTGTTGCCATGAGCTCTTTGAAGTGATTGTTGAAGCTTTTTAGCGATGTAGGGGATTTTTATTCAGTGTTCTATAAACCTTCTTTCAAAGAGCTGGAAACTGCTTATTTCAGCTTATCTTTTGGTCTAGGGGAGCTAACCTTGTATTTTTCATGAGATAAAGGGCCGTCAACGTTAACTCAATATTGAATCCAATCGACATAGAGCAATGTTTCATTGCATATTTTTTTGATGGAACTATGAATCTTTCTGCATAGAGTTGGAAACTGCCGAGCTGCACATGTTTTTGGGTGAAAGAGGTTCAACCTTGCATTCCTTTTGAGACAGTGAGTCGAACTTGGCTCACCATTGAATCCAATCTAAATAGAGAAAAGCTGACATTTATACGAAGGAAAACATTTTACTTTTAGGACTATAATTAATCTGATTACAAAAGATAACATTGTTGTGATTCTAATTACTTGTTAGTGTGTAAACTTGATATAAATGACAAGGCAAAAATGAAACATGACATGCAAACCAAATTGATTCCCAAATTTGGCATCTCATATTTTAGTTTGGATTTATATTGATAGTAATAGTTTTTAATGAGTGTGATCTCCTTAACATATTTTAAATTAACCATGAAGTTAGGATTGCCATATTTTCATTTGACTTTAATATTGCTTAGATTTGACTTATGTCCCATGCTCTGTGGGTTATTTGGTTAGGTCATTGAAAATATTTAATACATTACTGTTTATTGATTGATTATGTATTGAAATATTCATCATTATATATAATTGTATGATTGAAGCTGATGTCTATCACATCCATTTTATGAGAATCGTGTGAACATGTTGTTCTTTATTTTACAGAGGATATAGTTTTGATTTGAATATACTTTTTTCGTTGACCATGCTTGCTCAATAGTTCTATAAGATGGTAGTGAGGCCTGCAATGCTTTATGGTGCCGAATGTTGGCCATTAAAAGAGAAGCATAATACTAAGTTAAGTGTGGCAGAGATGAGGATGCTCAGGTGGATGAGTGGCTTTACCCTTAGAGATAGGATACGAAATGAGCATATACGTGAAAAGGTTGGAGTAGCTCCAGTAGAAGATAAGATTAGAGAGAGTCGCCTTAGATGGTTTGGTCACATAAAACGGCGGCCTTCCGATGACCCGGTTAGGAGAGTAGAGGTGTTAGGAGAGTAGAGGTATTAGATTTGACTTATGTTAAGAAAGGTAGGGGTAGACCTAAAAAGACTTGGTTAGAAAATATTAAGAATGACCTTTCTTTATTAGATTTAAACGAGAATTTGACTTTTAATAGGACAGAATGGAGAAAAAGGATTCATGTAGCCGACCCCACGTAGTGGGATAAAGGCTTGATGTTGTTGTTGTTGTATGTTTGCTCAATAGTTGGAAATATAAAATACTGTAAGGCACATGAGAGAGTTGGGTTTAGTTCAACTTTATAGATTTAAATAGTATTTATGTATAGACATTTGGTTTATTTTCCTTCATCCATCTGATTAAAAAAATGTAATATAGTTGTTATTCTCAGTAATAACAGTGTGGTAGTTTTGACGTAATTATACATAATATATACTAACGAATTCATCCTCAATATTGACAAACGATTTCTTCTCTTTGTATGCACTTGGTTGTACGTGCTCCAATTCCATTCACATCCAAATAATCCCAAAACTTTCATAGCGAAACACTGCAATTCAGGAGTGCTATCACCAAATTGAATCCGCCACTCTATTAAGATTTACATAAATGAATATAGTTAATACTCAAAGAACAATTTTTAAATAAATGAGTAAAACAACAAATAAAATTACATGAAAATCATTTGGAAATAGTGTTATAAAAAACTTTCTTTATTCCTAAAATGTATCAAGTGCATGTCAACATTTGATCTTTCAGTTGCATTAGTTATGAGTCTATCTATAATCTATGCAATGATACAATCCTAATTTTATCTCAGAATTCGTAGACTTATTCTTTGCATATTGATTTTGCGGGTTTAAATAATAGCTTACTGCATGCAAGTTTCAATGAAGTTATAGCTCCCACATATCATCAATAATATTCCAAATTTCCTTATAACTTTCCTTTTTGTCCTCGAAGTTTTGGACAATTATTTCTTTTGCTTCATCCATAGCATTGCATATGAAACTTATAGCAAGCTTTTTCTCTGCATCCATCATTCTCAAAACTTTTACTAATGTCGAGTGTTTGTGATTGTGTACAAGATACTTTATCAAAATCTGTTATTTAAAAGTCTTTCTAACCTCTTTCCCCTCAGATTTTTTTTTGTTCATGCACAACTAAACAACTGTGTAGAGATAAACATAAACTCCAAAGGTTTCTTAGCATCCAACATACTCTATAATATCAAGTAAACGGTGAAAAATTTTATTCTTGCAGACCTAAGAATTTCTTTCTTTGAAAATTTCCTCATAAGTGTCAAAACTCAAGAATAGTTGTAAATAAATTTAGTTATCTTCTTTGTTTTGGTCAGTGCATTTTTGTGTTGAGGCAATTCCCAAAGCTTCTCTAGAATGAGATCTATGCAATATGCGGTACATGGAGTCCAATATAAATGTTTCCTCTTCTTCATAGGTTTAGTGCTTGCAGCCTTGTAAGCACTGTTATTATCTGTTACCAATTGGACTACCAAATGCTCTCCAACCTCCTCAAAAACTCTGTCTAGTAATGCAAATGTGAACTCAACATTCTTAAGCTGATCAGATGCCTTAATTGATTTCAAAAAGATAGCGTCGTAAGGATTATTGATCAGAATATTTATTAAACTTCTCTTTTTCATATATGACCAACCATTTGACATAATAGTTACACTTGTTTGGGCCCAAGTTGATTTAGAACGAAAAACGGCTTTGCTAGGGAGAGGACCACCTCTCCAAAATCTAAAGGAAATTCGGACTTCTTTGCCCAAAATCTGAAAAGAATCTCAGATTTTCTCTTGGTAGGAGAGAGGTTTCAAGCTCCAAATCTCTTCTCTTAAATTCTGAAAACAGCCTCAGATTTCACCAAAAATTAAAAAAAACCTGAGAGGAAATTCTCAGATTTTTCTCTTGAGAAAATAGGGGTAAGGGAAGGAAGAGTTTGGTTGAAAACTTAAGGGAGGATCTAAGGCTGATTGGGAAGAACGGCAACCCAAGGTGAAGCCTTGGGAAAATTTGGCCTGCTGTGTGGGTGGAGTTTGGAGAGGATTTAATGGAAGAGAATTAATGTGAGAGGCTTGGGAAAATTCGGCCAGCAGCAGAGAGGCTTGGACAATTCCTTCCAAAGTGAATTGCTACAATTGTGGAGAAATTTCCAACGACCAGCAATAATGGGAAGGGAGGCGGCGTGATATTGAGGAGTTATGAAAGTTTTATTATTTCCTAAACCAAGGCTGTAATTTATGAATAGATTTAGGAAATATGGCTTAGGTAAATTTCGGCCAGGGAGTTGGAATTAGAAATATTCCAATGAGTAAGGAAAAGAAAATAGGAAAGAAATTCCAATCCCAACTCAATGGAAGGAGGCCGACAGTATGGGTATCCAAGGGGGCTATTAATGAGAGCAATTACAGCTTCCTAAGTTGGGTTTTAGATTTAGGAAAGATTTAATTCAAATCCTCTTGAATTTAAAATTCAAAATTAGATTTAAATCAAATACTTTCCTAAAATAGAAGATCTAATTTAGGAAATATTTTGAATTCAAATTTGAATGAATTTGAATCACAAATTAATTCCAATTGATCCCAATCGAAATTAGGAAACAAAATAAGAGAAACAACAGGGTGAGGCCGGCGGCTAAAGGGGCTAATTAAACTCAATTTGAATTTGAAATTCAAATTGAGTTAATTAAGAAACTTTCCTAAAATAGACTATTTAAATTAGGAAAGATTTTGAAAATTCGCAATGATAAATTTTGAATTTCAAAACTTTCCCACATTCAATTTAATCTAAAATAGGAAATAAAATTGGATAAGGGAAAAGGAGGGGAGTGGTCGGCGGCTAGGAAGATGAGGGGGCCGGCGGTTGTGATCTTGGCCGGCGGCCAATTGGGGACGGATGGAGGTGGCCGAGGCTATGGGGAATTTTTAGTAGAGCTTAGTGTATGGAGGAAGTTGGCGGAAATTTGGTGGAGTTGGATGTGGCGAGGACGAATGATGGAAGGTGGCGAGTGAAGACGAAAATACAAAGACGGAATAAAGAAAACAAAAATCAAAGATAGAGGATAAAACGAAAGAGAGAAAACAAAAATCGAAGATAAAACGAAAGATAGAAGACAAGAACCGCGAGCCTCGGACTCTTCCGACGACTGACGGGTGATCCGTTGCCCTTCTCCAAGGGACTTCAAATCACGAGCCCGGACCCATCCTTGCGGCTGGTGAAAACTTCGATTCCTTCCCATAGGAATCTCACTCTCGTTCTCTCCCAAGAACACAAGTGTGGAACACAATTTTCATATCCATTCACCATCCTCTTACAATAGCTTAAGGCCCTTATTTATACGCCCCAATATGAGAAAAATCGAAATTACAAAATTGTCCCTTGGGCTACAACACTCAAATAAACTATCCTAGGGGTAAAACAAGAAATACATTAATTTAGAACTAAAATTCAGAAAAATAAATCATAATTGAAGGTTTAAATGATAGCCGTCGATTTACGACGCCTCCTGTGATAGATGCGCCAAATCTTCGTATCGATGTCCGCATCATTCTCCCAGGTGGGAGAATATTAGACTCCGTCGAGTAAGCATCACAACTGCTCATGTAAACTCTGGATTGTTATTTGGAAGCACTAAACCCAATGGTCATTTTGCAACGATTTTCAAACAGCCTCGGTTGCCCACAAGGTCAACTTGCTTGTTACACTTTAGCTCACCAATTATGGATGTCACCTTCAGATCTTCATCCACATTCTCTGTTATAGGAGTTTTAACTGGGTCAGGAGAAACCTTTGCTTCTGTAGGAGTTGCAATTGAATCAACCAAATATCCCTCTGTATTATTTGCAGTCACGCATTCCTCCTTGTCAACCAATTCATCTTCTTCTTCTTGTTCTTCCTTGATCGCCTTATGTTCCTCTTTAATTTGCATAGTGATTGGGAAATTGAAAGCTTCATTGGCCTCCATCCATTTGTCCACTCTATTCCTTATCTCTCTGTCTCTTAGTGCCCTTTTTCTATCCTTTGAGGAAGGGGATCTTGTAGGTGTGTAAAGCGATGAGTCAGTCCTACCTCGCTCTAGGTTGTTGAATCGTTCAATTGTTTGACGGTGGAGGTCGGCTAAGTCCGCTTGATCCTCCTTGAGATGTTGACCAACGGCACCCAGTTGACCTACCAACCAGTTTAAAGTCCTTCCAAGTCGATCCGAGTCCATGCTCTGATACCAAACTGATGTAGAACGGGAAAACGGCTTTGCTAGGGAGAGAATTTCTTCTCTGAAATCTGAGAACAATGTCAGTTTTGTTCCCCCAAAACCTGAGAGAAATCAGATTTCCTCTTCTTTGTCTTGCTTAGACCTCTTGAGATGCATGAAGGTGATGCTCTAGAGAATAATCGAAGAGAAGAAGTTTCTCTAATAATTTTGTTGGTGAGAGAGCCCAAAACCCAAACCTGAAATAAGTTTCAGGTTTCTGTGAAAGAGGAGTTTGGAGAAAAAAATGATGCGGACATCGGTACGAAGATTTGCGCATCTATCATAGGAGGCGTCGTAAATCGACGGCTATCATTTAAACCTTCAATTATGATTTATTTTTCTGAATTTTTGTTCTAAATTAATGTATTTCCTGTTTTACCCCTAGAATAGTTTATTTGAGTGTTGTGGCCCAAGGGTCAATTTTGTAATTTCGATTTTTCTCATATTGGGGTCTATAAATAAGGGTCTTAAGCTATTGTAAGTGGATGGTGAATGGATATGAAAATTGTGTTCCACACTTATGTTCTTGGGAGAGAACGAGAGTGAGATTCCTATGGGAAGGAATCGAAGTTGTCACCAGCCGCAGATGGGTCCGGGCTCGTGATTTGAAGTCCCTTGGAGAAGAGCAACGGATCACCCGTCAGTCGTCGGAAGAGTCTGAGGCTCGCTGTTCTTATCTTCCATCTTTCGTTTTATCTTCGGTTTTTGTTTTCTCTCTTTCGTTTTATCCTCTATCTTTGATTTTTGTTTTCTTTATTCCGTCTTTGTATTTTCGTCTTCCCTCGTCACCTTCCATCATTCGTCCTCGTCACATCCAACTCCACCAAATTTCCCCCAACTTCCTCCATACACCAAGCTCTACTAAAAATTCCCCATAGCCTCGGTCACCTCTATCCGTCCCCAATTGGCCGCCGGCCCCCTCATCTTCCTAGCCGCTGACCACTCCCCTCCTTTTCCCCCATCCAATTTTATTTCCTATTTTAGATTAAATTGAATGTGGGAAAGTTTTGAAATTCAAAATTTATCATTGCGAATTTTCAAAATCTTTCCTAATTTAAATAGTCTATTTTATGAAAGTTTCTTAATTAACTCAATTTTAATTTCAAATTCAAATTGAGTTTAATTAGCCCCTTTAGCCACCGGCCCCACCCCGTTGTTTCTCTTATTTTGTTTCCTAATTTCGGTTGGGATCAATTGGAATTAATTTGTGATTCAAATTCATTCAAATTTGAATTCAAAATATTTCCTAAATTAGCTCTTCAATTTTAGGAAAGTATTTGATTTAGATCTAATTTTGAATTTTAAATTCAAGAGGATTTGAATTAAATCTTTCCTAAATCTAAAACCCTACTTAGGAAGCTGTAATTGCTCTCATTAATAGCCCCCTTGGATACCCATACTGTCGGCCTCCTTCCATTTGAGTTGGGATTGGAATTTCTTTCCTATTTCCTTTTCCTTACTCATTGGAATATTTCTAATTCCAACTCCCTGGCCGAAATTTACCTAAGCCATATTTCCTAAATCTATTCCTAAATTACAGCCTTGGTTTAGGAAATAATAAAACTTTCCTAACTCCTCAATTTCACGCCGCCTCCCTTCCCATTATTGCTGGCCATTGGAAATTTCTTCACAATTGTAGCAATTCACTTTGGAAGGAATTGTCCAAGCCTCTCTGTTGCTGGCCGAATTTTCCCAAGCCTCTCACATTACTTCTCTTCCATTAAATCCTCTCCAAACTCCACCCACACAGCAGGCCGAATTTTCCCAAGGCTTCATCTTGGGTTGCCGTTTTTCCCAATCAGCCTTAGATCCTCCCTTAAGTTTTCAACCAAACTCTTCCTTCCCCTACCCCTATTTTCTCAAGAGAAAAATATGAGAATTCCCTCTCAGGTTTTTTTTTTTATAAATTTTTGGTGGAAATCTGAGGCTGTTTTCAGAATTTAAGAGAAGAGGTGTGGAGCTTGAAACCTCTCTCCTCCCAAGAGAAAATCTGAGATTCTTTTCAGATTTTGGGCAAAGAAGTCCGAAATTCCTTTAGATTTTGGAGAGGTGGTCCTCTCCCAGTCTCCCTAGCAAAGCCGTTTTTCGTTCTACATCAGTTTGGTATCAGAGCATGGTTACCTGGGGTGCGGACTCGACGGAGTCGAGCTCTTTTTCACCCCGAGAGAATGATGCGGACATCCAACCGTCCATGGCTATCCGAGGAGCTGAAGATCAACGGCTATCATCGTCCCACGTTATCTTCTATTTTATTTGTAATTTTAAAATTTTTATTATAAATTTTTCGTTTTTACCCTCACTTAAGAGGGTCGTCCTATGTAAGCCTTAGGGGCATATGTGTCTTGTTTTAGTTTCTTAGGCCTATATATAGAGGCCCTTTCTTGTGTAATGGGATGATGAATTGATAATGAAATTTTATTCTACTTGTTTGATCTCTTAGTGAGTTCATGAGAGGAGAATGATCTCTTTGTGAGTTCCGAGATTCCCAAGATCTCTTTGTGAGTTCTTGAGGAAGTGGAAGGATATCTTTATGAGTTCCGAGATTCCCAAGATCTCTTTGTGAGTTCTTGAGGAAGTGACGCTTGTAGATCTCTTTGTGAGTTCTATTGGAGGTGTTGCTCGAGGTGTGCAGCTCCGGATTTTCTTTTTCCTAAATCCAATTTATTTCTTCTGTACCTAACCAAACTCTCTTCCTCCTAAATCCCCTCCACCGGCCCCCATAAGTCCACCGCCGGCCACCCCAGGCCAATCCCGCCACCGGCGGCTCCACTGGCCTCCTTGGGACGGCCTAGCCACCGGCCTCCCTCTTCAAATTTGTTTCCAAGAGGCATTGAAGACTTTCCTAAAATAGTTCCTTGATTTAAGGCTTTCATATTAATTGGATGTCAATTTGAATTTGAAATTCAAATTAATTCTAATTGATAGCCCTATTATTGGAAACTTTCCTTTCTTTTTATTAAATCTTTGATTAGTAATGTGGGCCCCACTCTACTTATGACAAATAATCTCCTCCCTCTCTCTATGTGGCCGGCCCTCTCATTGGGCATAATCTCTCTCCTATCTCATTAATAGCCCCCCTCATTGAGTCTCCCTAATTACCTCCCACAATTCCCTCTCATCCAATTTAATTCTCCCCATTAAATTTGAATTTAAATTCAAATTCATCTCTCCAATTCCACTTAATCTGAAATTTAATTTCAGATTTTCATTATCTCTCCCCAAATTGATTTGGGATTTAATTAATCTTGTCACCTTGGCAAGTAAATGACATTTACGTTTTACATCTTAAGTGCGCTTAATTTTCTTAATGTTTTTTTTTTCAGTATTACCTAGCTCCTTCAAAATTCATGTTCTCAAATCATATATTGATGGAGGTTTGAACTTTGAACCCCTCTCCCATATGCTCCAACTGACCGAATCATGTTTTAGTAAGCAGGTGATGTTGCAACATTAAATAAGATTGCATTTTCGTTAAAGAATCTGCTTATATACATACATACTCTTTTATGTGCCTCCCTGGCATTCTTTGGGGTCATCCTTTGTGCAGTAGGAGGCCTATCCTCTGATGTTTACACTAATGTATTGATTGTACCCCTATATAATATGGGTTGAAATGAAGAAGATGAATCATGACTGCAATGCTCACTTCTATAATAGGAGCCAACATCAACTATGTCCTTCAAATTGCTTTTGTGCAAGATGCTAGATATGACAAACTTATTCATATATGCTTTTTCTTCTCTCTAACTATATCAGACACTTTAGAGTATGGTGCAACATTCTTGTGAGACCCGGAAATGTGCTCCTTTATCCTAGTTACACCACCTTTTACTACTTTGTCACAGTAATTACATTTCAAATATATGTATGATTTGTTGCTGCCTCCCACGTCCACTTGAGTGCTATATTTCCATGACAGAATTAGGGCTTGAATGCATTGGCAAACTTGATGAACTATGGGCAACAAACCCCTCAAGGTAGAGCTTTGAATGAAGTAAACTAAAATTGGAGTGCATGTAACTTGATTTTATTGTGAATGGATACTCTATAACACAAATATGAGGGTTCAAACTTATAAATGCAGCAAACATAAGTCTAAGACAACCAACTTATCCTTATGCCCATTCAGATTTTTCACATAAGATAATCATGTCTATGATGAGCTGCTCTTATATATGCATACAAGATTTTTGCTCAATGCTAAGAATCACTTGAGAGACTTATTTAGATTATAGTTAAATGATGAGATTTTAATTGAGAAAATAAATAGCTAAAAAATCTCAAATTAATGGTTGATAATATATTATTAACAAATAAACTATTTTTTTTTGTATTAATTTTCCTCTAATCCAATGAGAGACTTAGGTTACAACTAAAGAGATTAGGGAAGGGAAAATATTCTTTTTATAGCTTCTATGAGGAACAATACATCTCACATTAAGATCCATGCATAAGTATATCTACATCTAGGACAACACTTAAGTATCATCTTTTTAACAAGATTAATTTTCTATTAAAATTATGGAGATTAATTTTTCTTTCTAAAATAAATCCATATAAAGTTCTAAACATATCATAAATATCTAAACTTTCCACGAACATAGAATTTTTATATTTATCCACTTTCTCAACCACAAATATCACTCTCATGTGTCCTCTCAAGTACACTTAAGCAGCCATCCATGATTGACGGAGAAGAACAAAAAATTAACAAAATATGTATGGAATGAAAGATTTCTGATTATTAGGTGTCAATTCGGGTCAGCGGGTTGGGTTCAGGTCGAACCCGACTCTAAATGGGTCAACTCGAACTCAACCCGTTTTTGTAAACGGGTCGGCTTTTTCAACCCGAACCCAACCCGCGCGGGTTGCCGGGTTGACCCGACCCGACCCGGATTTTTGAAATAAATCTCACACGCCTGGGTTTCCGGTCGCTACTCCCGGCGGCGCAACGACAGTGGCAGTGGCGGAGCAACAGCAGAGCAGCGGCAGGGCCAGCAGGCTACAACAGCAGCACGTGACGTTGAGCCAGGCAGCTAGCGACGCGATGCTTCGGGTTCGAGACTCACGGGACGCACGCGCAAGACTCGACGCTTCAAGACTCACGTGACTTAACAGCCGACGCTTCGGGCAGGGCACTCGATGCTTCGGGCAGGGCGGGCAACATATCCGGGCAGAGGATTTTCGGGTCAATTTCGGGTTGCCGGGTCAACCCGAACCCGACCCATTTTTTTTGAAACATATCAGTTTATTGAACCCGAACCCGATCCGTTTCACAAACGGGTTGACCCGAACCTAGATTTTTTCGGGTCAGGTTTCGGTTCGTGTCAAAAATTGACACCCATACTGATTATATAAGATTATCCTTGATCTTGATTTTGTTGCAAGAAAAAAAACTCTATATACAAATTGAAAAATCCCTCAACGAAGCATGTGAATAGCAACATACCCGGGATTAAAAACATGAAATGGGAGAAACTGCTGCAGAGAGCAAAAGATGACTTCTGATCAAACATGGAATGTCGTCGAATGTTCCTGACTTCCAATCCAATTGGGCATGTTCAAAGTAGGTTCTACCTGCGACTCTACCTGCGAACGTTTGGAGGCAATTAAGCTTTTAGCGAATGACTGAAACTCTACTTGTGGTGCTTTACGCGAAGTCGAAGAGGAGGAATGCAGGCGAAGCCGAAGTGCCGGAACACAAGTGAAATCAAAGAGCATTAATGAAATGAATGGAAGGAACAAATGAAAGGAACTGATGTGAAACAACATGCAATGGAAATGAAAACTGCTTGGGGATTTTAATATAAGATTGTTAACGCTTTGCTAGTTATAGAATTAATGCTTACCCAAATTAAGTTCTCGGAATTATCAAGTCGAAATTAAGTAAGGCATGAGGTTACAACTAGATTAATGGGACAATATCAAATTGACAACATAGAATTTGATAGTAATGTTATGGAGAGAAACAATAATCCACAATTAACAAATAGAACTTCTCACCTTGGGTCCCTCACTCACTCTCTTGTGGTGGCACTTTTGATGGGGGGAGATTGAGAGCAACCACGTGATGCCACTAGGAGACAATGGCGCACAAAGGGTAGTCCGTTGGAGTGGTAGCCGGTGGCGGGTAGTCCATGGGATGATTAGTGAGCATCCAACGTCTTATTCTTTCTTCCTTGATCATCAAAGATGTAACCGTGGTCGATGTCGGGATCGGCTGTTCATGGGTGTGGAGAACTCTCTTCTTGAGCCCTTGAGATAAAGGATTAAAGAAAGGCTCCAAAGAAAATAAACTGAAAAATCTAAGTAATTTCAGTTTTAGAAGGGGTGAGAGGGAATTAATTTGAGGAATTCAAATTAACTCAAAAGGGAGTTGATGGGGGCGGAAAAGGGAAAGAATTTGGGCTGATTATGTGGTATTATTATTGTTATTTGGGGGAGAGAGAGGCCCACTAAGAGTGGCCGACCATATGAGGAGGAGAGAGGGAGGTTTAGGAGTTATGAGAGTGGGACCCAAGTTTAAGTAAGAAATTGAATTAAATCTGAAATTTTAATTTCAGATTTAATTATGGCTTAAGTAACTTCCCAAAACTTGAAATGAGAGGGAATTCAAATTTGAAGCTTGAGATTGGCTTTAATCTCATTAATGGGCTTGTTAATGAATGAGCACCAATTAGGAAGGTGTTTATTCACAGAAATTAATGGCAATTTCTGGAATTCAAAGTGGGGAGGCGGCAGGAAGGGGGGCTGGCGGGGATCTGGCCGGCAGGTGGCCGGATGCTGGCCGGCGGGAGGCTGGCCGGTGGTGACTGCTTCTCTGGCCGGCGAAAATAGAGGGGACGGGAGGGGCTGAAGCTCACGGCTGGGTTGTTAGCCGTGAGGTTGGGGAGCAGCACAGGGGTTTTGGCTGCACGGGATGGCCATGGGCCGGCGGCCATAAGCCTGGATACTGGCTGGTCGGTGGGAGGAGCAGCCAAGGTGGCTGGTGGCTTAAGTGGCTCAGGTTAGGCGGCAACAAAAGCAAGGGGAAGGAAGAGAGGGAAAAATTCTAGGGATTCGACGAATGAAAATTCAACTTCCCACGAATAGTTGCAATCCAAATCCACACAATGATGACTTGATCAAGATAAACAAAAGAAAAGAGAAGGACAAGAAAACCTAGAACTCACAAAGAGATCTAGCTTCTCCTACGAACTCACTAAGAGATCGTGGAGGTTTGCACTCACAAAGAGAACATGAACTCTAAAATTTTCATTCATCAAAACTAAACTATTACAAGAGAATGGCCATATAAATAGGCCTCACAATGACAAAGAAAACAAAAGATTAAAATGCCCCTTGGGCTACAATAGCAACTAACCACCCATAAGGGCAAAAACGGAAAAAACACAAAAATCAAATAAACAACTACGTAAAATGACTCAAAATAAACTCATGATCGTAGCCGTCGATATCCGGCATCTCCTGATGGTACACGTGTCGAAAATGCCGACGATGTCCTCATCAGGAACGATATTAGGTTTAGGTTTTAAATAAGCCTTTTTAGAGGTGAACGCCTCGTTGAAGTGTGGTGAGAGGCATGCCTCTGCTGATTTGAGGCATGTGCCTCACGTAACATGGTCGAAGCGCTTGCCTTGACTCTTCACGGGACCGAATTGCGCTTAGGCGCACCTCTTGTTGCACAATTTTAAACCATGCATGTAATATAGGCTGTTATTTTTTAAAATATATAGTATTAAATGTCCTTTGCATTTATTTATTTATATTGTATAGGTATAAATATGTTTGTTTATATTTGTATATGTTTGTTTTATGTAGGCATGGGCGTGCACACATATAGATATGATGAACTGTCATTGGAGGATAATTATTAATTTCCTTTTTTTATATACTGTTTATATAGTGCTCAAATTCAACTTCACCCCATTTATTTTGTCCTACAACATGAAGATTACTTGTGGATAAAGTTTCATCATTTTTTGTAATAATTTACCCTTTATTGAGTATGTAAAAAATGAAGATGATCAACCAATATATAACTTTTTTTTATTCAGCTTTTACCCCTATACTATTTCACCATTAAAAAAAAGGCCAATTTATGTTAAATATCATATATAACTCTTGGATTTAATTCTTAGCGTCTAAAAGTTTTTTTCACTTATACTTCATGATTGTCTTTTCATACGATTAGAACCCTTCATTGAGAAAAATTGATTCATTTTATTGATGATTGGATAATCCTAAAAGTTCTTGGTATCATGTATTCCACTTGATCTAATAATGTTAAAGAGAATGGAAGATGTTGATCTAATATTTGAATGCCATTAGAACAAAATCTAATTAGATGAAAAATGGTGAGGAAAAATATCCATTCTTACATATAACTATAAACATGTGCACCACAAACACTAATAAACTATTGAATGCTTCCACTTTTTTTCCTTAATCAAAATTGTGAAAATAGTGTCATTTCCCTATTTGACAACTAAGCTAATTTCTTTAGTGCAAAGTAGGAGGTGCAATTTACTTTCACTTTTGAGCAATTAAACGTACATTTGATGTAAATACTTGGAAGGGATGTTGATAGAAAATATGGTGGTTGGTCTTTAATGGGGTTTAAAACAACAACAACATCAACAACATCAAGCATTTATCTAGCTGTGGGGTCGGTTACATGAATTCTTTTTCTCCATTGTATCTTGTTAAGTGTCAAATTCTCATTTAATTCTAATAAAGAAAGGTCATTTCTAATATTTTCTACTCAAGATTTTTTAGGTCTACCTCTACTTTTCTTAACATAGGCCAAATATAATACATCTACTCTTCTAGTCGGGGCATCGGGAGGCCTCCGTTTTATATGACCAAACCATCTAAGGCGACTCTCTCTAATATTATCTTCCACTGGAGCTACTCTAATCTTTTCACGTATATGCTTGTTCCGTATCCTTTCTCTAAGAGTAAAGCCACTAATCCACCTGAGCATCCTCATCTCTACAACATTTAACCTAATATTATGTATCTTTTTTAATGGCCAACATTCTAAACCATAAAGCATTGCAAGTCTCATTGTCATTTTATAAAATTTTCCTTTAAGTTTGAGGGGGATTTTTCTATCACACAACAAGCCTGATGCATTCCTCCACTTCAACTATCCTACTTGAATTCTATTAATAATATCCTCTTATATTTCACCGTCACTTTGAACAATAGATTCAAGATATCTAAAACGTGTACTCTTATGAATGACTTGATTGTCCAAAGTTAGAATCCCCCACCAGATCTATTACCACTAAAATTGCACCCCATAAATTCGGTTTTAGATCCACTCAAACAAAAACCTTTAGACTTTAAGGTTGACCTCCATAATTCAAGTTTACCTTCAACTCTCTATCATGGGGTTTAAAAGCGTAAAAAAAATTATACTTGTAGAGTAAGAGAATGGGTTGAATTTAACTAATTGAGGATAAGTATCAGAAAATGTTAGGTAGGAAGGATAGAGGATATGCAATCATGCTAAGATTTAAAAGAGGAAAAAATAGAGCTTGTGGAAACAAAGAGTTGAAAGAAGATATTAAAGAGAAGAAAGATGAAACTACTGATAATTAACAAGGTTGGGTTGGATTGCCATGCTTTTAGTTAACTTTTTAATAGCTGGGATTGGATTCTAATTTTATAATTTTAACAATTAGTGCTAGGAAGTTTTTGATCTTATGGATGATAGTGTTCAAGATTTTAAAATGTAGGAATTGGCTTCATAATTTGTGGTTGGGAGAAGTATAAAAGAAAATAGTAACTTTTTTAAGAAATGATTGGATCCAAGATGCTTAAACAACAATCGATCAAACTCAAAGCCCAAAATAAATATGCATGGGTGAATGCACAACTAGCTTTGGGTTCATGGGAGCACATTTGGCTATATTAGGCAAAATAAGCTATAATTGTCTTGAGCTTGGTTGAACAAAGGACTCTTTAAGTACAACTTGTTGAACAAGGTACTCTATAAGCACAACTTCTTGTTGATTAAGATTAATGCAACTTCATTAGTTAGTTTTTTGAGTTCTTGAACAAGCTGGGAAGCAGGCTTTATATCTTTTAATCGGTTAGGAAGCAAATAAAAGATTTGTTTGATTGTAGGTGATACATGAAAAGCATGGATAATATTTCACGTCACATCATTTTAGTTATATTATCATTATATTTTATTTCTTAGTTCATGTTTATTATTTCTTTATGTTGTAATTATAACGGGCGATGTTGTTGTGCAACAATTTTTTATTTTGATTATTTGGTCTTTTATGTTGTATATTCTTTTATATTATACTTAGTGGGATAAAAGGGTTGTTGTTGTTTATTCTTTTATTATAAATAGACGTCTAAGGGTCATGCAATAGTGAATTATGATTAGAAATGAAAATTTGAAGATTTGCATTTCGCTTGCATCACCTTAATCCATCTAAATTTTTTTCTTCTTCAATCTTCCTCCTTTCTCAACTTGTTCTAGGTTTTTTTTTTTTTCGCTTTGACTATTAATTAGCCAATTTCATTTTGGGAATCATCATTAGCAACACATCGGGATCATGATTTGCAATGCAGCCATGGAATTCTCGATGGTATGTGCTGTTGGTTTCTCTTTCATAAGCCATGTTACCATCGTAATTAACATATCTCCTTATGAAGATCCTCTAGGACTCATAATTAACCCAATCAAGCCCTAAAACCAAATTAAATATCTCACCTAAACCCTTCTTTTCCTCTTCTCATCTCAATTTGATTTTTTTTTTCTTTTGTATGCAAAATGGTTTCAACCCCCACTCCCAATAAATCCCATTCCTAACTTAGTTTCCAACTTTATAAAATACAAATTAAACCATCTTTTTATTACCCTCCATGTTAGTTGCTTAAAACTTGATAACTATTTTGACAAAACCTTATTAAAAATTCTAGTTAGAGGGCTCCTTAGCCTTCTCAATCATATAAAAAACAATAAGATAATCGAGCTCCTTCTTATATTATAAGATAGGTTATGAACATATTCTTTCTAACCCCATCTTTCTCTACCTTACGACCCCTACTCTTCACACACTCCCCCCCCTTCTCTTCTTTTTAAACTTGTTATCTCTTTCTTGATCTTACTTTTTTCTTCTTCAATCTAAACAATTGACCCTGACCCTAGATTTAAATATAAATTCATAATAAAGCTCATGAAAAGCATACAAAGTAAAGAAGTATATGGATCTTCTATATATATTTATATCATATCAAGAATAAAATTATCTTGAGGATGAGATGAATTTCATTAGTTTGACATTATAGTAAAAGACCTTTTGATTCTTCAAATAGTATTCAGGCCTTGTTTGGGATGGCTTTCTTAATGCTTCTTAAAATAACTTTTTAGTACAAAAATTAAATTTTTTTACTAGAAAGCTGTTTTAAGAAGCAGCAAGAAAGCCGCCCCAAATGAAGCCTCAAACTCTCTGGAGTCTGGAGTAGAGTTCTTTGCACCTTGGGTAAATTTATGTAGGAGAAGCTTTGATAATATTTCATGCTATAGCACTTGATTGAAATAATCATTGTATTTAATTTATTAGTTCCTGCTAATTATTTATTTTATTTTTTTTAGTTACCATCAACATTATTTTGACATGTCAATTTTGTATAAAATTCGTTATTTAGTCTTATTTTAGCTTGTTCTTTTATTATCAATAGCGGTCCAAGGGTTATTTTAATAATGAATTATGTTATAAATGACAAATTGAAGCTGCACGCAGCATCTTCTCTGAGGTTGTGTGCCAAGTTTCTTCTGTTTCCCTCTTCCTCAACTTCTTGATGGCTCTTGTAACTGCAGTTATTTTGTTTTAACTCTACAAAATGTTGTCAGAGTAGTGGAGATGACGGAGAGGTGATAATTCATGGGAAGTAGAGGGAGATGTCATGGTGGTGTGAAAAAAACTAGTGTCAGGATGTTCTTACCTAGTTCACATTAGTACAACACTACAACTTTAAAATCATGAATTGTCCCATTAATCACATGTTTGTGAAAAAAAATTAAGTTACACTCCAGAATGCATAATGTTTTTGTGAGTCTTCACATTTTATAGTTTTGTTCTTAAAACAATTATAAATATATTCATTTTTTTGTTTATTGTTCTATGCCAAAATCCAAATTATATGGACATAAAATGATGTAGAATGGACAGTGTGATAAAAATTAAAGATCTAAAATTCAATCTCAGATTTCCCTTAATTAATGTGAAAGAAGGGAGAGAAGAGAGGAATTAATTATCTCCTTAATTGGGGCCTTTAATTAGGAAGGAAATCATTAGGATAGAGGGGAGAGAGGGGCCGGCCAAGTGAGAGGGAAGGATGAGGTGTCTAGGTTCAATGAATGTGAATCAAGCAATAATTAGGATTGAGAATTAAATCTGAAATTAATTTCAGATTTGGAGGGATTGGAGGGGCATCCTAAAATGGATTTATTAATCCGGAAAGGATATTGAAATTCAAATATATTTGAATTCAATTTAAGAAGCTTTCCAAATTAACAATTGACTAATTTAGGAAAGTAATCAAGAAGCTATTTGAATTTGAAATTCAAACTTGTGGATGAGGAGGGGTCGGCGGCTTCAAGGAGGGGAGAGGTTTAAGAGAGGGAAATTAATGCTTACTTGAATTATAATTTTAAATTAGGAAGGATTTATTTAATTCCAACCCTATTTAAAATTCAAATGGGCATGAATTTAATAACTTTCTTAAAATAGGGATTCTCATTTTAGGATACAAATTCAAAATTCAAATTTATTTGAATATGAAATTAAATTTTTCCCAAAATAAGAAGGGCTCAAATAGGAAGGTTTTGAATGCAAGATTTGAATGGGTGGAGCCAAGGGAAGAGGGAGGAGGTCTGGATTTTGGTGGGGAAGGGGAGGGTTGTGCTGAAGGGGTTACCGGCTAGGAGGTGGTGGTGGGGTGGAAGGGTGGTAGAAAACTGGCGGTTAAAGGAGGGTGGGGGATTTAAAGAGAGGGATAATGGAAGAAGATGGCCGGTGGAGAAAGAGAGAGGGAAGGAGATAGGGAAAGAAGATAAACCGTGAGCCTGGACACATCCTGCGGCTGGTGTGTATTACGCTTCCCTCACATAGGGATCTCACCAAAGTTCTTCCCAAAGAACAAGAGTGCAGACAAATTTTTTTTAATAATCTATCATTATCTTATACAAGAGCAAATGCCTATATATATAGGCCTTAAAAGAAACTAAAAGACAACTTTGCCCCTTGGGCTTACATAAGACAATACCCTTAAGTAAGGGTAAAAACCAAAAATGCATAATTAAATAAAAAAATACAATTAATAAACTAAGATAAAATTGAGGGATCTCGGCCATCGGTCTTCGTCTCTTCCTTTGATTAGCATCTACCGTCGGATGTCCGCATCATAAAATCTTCAAAAGTTGGTACAAATGTCTTAAAAATTTACGTTTTGGTCTTCAAAGTAATTATGTATGTTTTTTTTTTCATTTAAATTCTAAGTCAAAGATAAATTAATTACACGTGACTTAAACTGTTAAATACTACCTGTCATGAATTTAAGCTATCTTATGGAAAACAGTTTCAATGTTTTTCCATGGTGGTAATAGGGGGGAGGGAAGAAAAATTAGGGTAGATTGCATAAATGTGATGGAGGGGAGGAAGATAGGGTGTTATACAAGTAGTGGGACATGCCATTAGAGGTGATGAAGAGAGATTTAAGCTACCTTAACCCCTATTCTTGTAACACTGCTTTTGCATGCAATTTAATGTCTTAAATTTTAGTATTGATGTTTCTATTTAAAAACAGAAAATTATTGAATTAATTTCTTATCTGTGATATTTAAATTCTGAATTTTCTTTTGTATGAAAGCTTAGCAAATCACATTAGTTGCATTAGAAAACCTAACCCACCCTGCATTAACCCGCATCTAATTGGTATCAGAGTTATAGTTGTGTCATCATGTCTAAAAGTGATCCATTTAATTTTGCTTATAATTTTTTTAATTAGTTATTGCAATTTAAACAGAATTGGGAAGGTTATGGTTCTAGACACTACAATGTGATTATCATGAGGCTCAAAGTTACATTCCAACATTTGATGTTAGATATGATCTTAAAAAATTTTTAGGGTGATCAATAGTTTGTAAAACTTTGTTGAACGCCATCATTTTTTTGATTATGAAAAAGATAAATTGCTGAAATAAAATAATGGGACAGGCTCAATTTTTCTGACATAGTATTTTAAGTAAAATACAATTAATATTGACTGACATAAAATGTAACAAATATTCATTGTTTGGTGAATATCAAGGTAAATTCCATACTTGATTTCAGAGTTGTGAACAAAAAGATTATATTGTGAACTAAGCTATAATTCACTAAGAGCACTGAGGTTTCAGTTAAGTATGTGTTTTATGGTTTGTTACTAGCATTCTATTGGGTCGGTTGAACCTGTGTGGATTCCTAAGGAAAATTCAATTACATTTCATCCGACACCTATTGGAACTATATAAACGCAAGAATCATTACTATTTGTTGCTATAATGTGAATTTATATCTTTTGATTTTGAACATGAATCTGCATCTACAATAGAATATAATTATGAGAATGAAGTTACAATTAGTAATAAATGAGAATTGGATTTTAAGAGTAAAATTGAGTATTGTATCATTTACGAACCTAAATTTCTTATGGAAATTGGACATGT
Organism: Dendrobium nobile; assembly: GCA_022539455.1. Lineage (NCBI taxonomy): Eukaryota > Viridiplantae > Streptophyta > Magnoliopsida > Asparagales > Orchidaceae > Dendrobium > Dendrobium nobile. Next base: position 6,042,484 of record CM039723.1, on the reverse strand, counting down.
GTTAATGTAAAGATAACTAATCCTATTTGATGGAGTTGATAAATTAAATGAGCAATCTTAAATAGTAACTTTGAATGAATTATTTATAGATACTTTTCCTATATTAGGTGACCTGATTGATGTCGATTTTATTTTTTGTTATTGGTTTAATGTCATACTAATTCTTAGAACAAACCTCATAATGGGAGCTAATTGTAGCAATATTTTAGGGAATTTATTAGTAACGACATCATTAAAAAAACCTAAAATTTAATTTTTCATCTATTTGGTCAATCCTAAAGATGCATAATTCATTTCAAGTAAATTCTAAACCCATTTGGATTAATTTTTTTTTAAGAGGTTGTTCGGTTATAGATCCATATCATAAGTTTATGATTTTTCTCCTTGCAATTTCATTAGCATTTCATTTTCTAGGAATTAGTTATAAGTCATTATTAGTATTCCACTATTCAATACAATTAATTTTACTTCATAGTAATTTCATTACTTCCTAAAAAGACTTGGTTAGAAAATATTAGGAATGACCTTTCTGTATTAGATTTAAACGAGAATTTGACTTTTAATAGGACACAATGAAGAAAAAGGATTCATGTAGCCGACCCCCACGTAGTGGGATAAAGGCTTGTTGTTGTTGTTGTTGTTGTTGTTGTAGTAATTTCATTACTTGACTTATGTTATATTAATCATTTGCATGATGTGTCTACTTTGCTTGAGAATATTTGTAGCAAATAAACTAATAATTATGACAATTGTAAGCTTTTTGTTTGACGTGAAGATAAGTATGTGGAATTTAAGCCCGTGATAAGATGGTAGTGCGACTAAATCCAAAAAGACTTGCATATGGAACCTTTAAGAAATTGAATGCAATGAAGGCATTACTATTTAAAATTTTGCAACAAATTAGAATTGATGCTTACAAATTCAAAATTTTAGTATAAATTCTTTTTTTTTGTGTGTTTAATTTTATCTTATTTCATCATGAGCTTATCACCAATAAGTTCCCTTTAAGTATCTTGCTATATTGTATGTGGAATAAAGGAAAGCAATGGATTTCCTATTTGGCTAATGACAACTAGCTGTTATCGAATTGGTTAGCTATTTGTTTCACTTTTTGTATCGTGCTACTTTCAGCTCTTCTAATTCTATTATCTAAGTTCTTGGTCTAATATGCTCTTATGTTCTGAGATAAAGATTTGCAGAACAGGGTATATTTATTACTCTTGAAATATTTGAATCATTATCTTATAATATTTTTTCTATATCATATCTCATTTTTTTGTGTGATTCTGTAGATTGGCCTGATGCAGGGAGGGGTGGTTTTGATGGCTCTCAAACTCAAAGGTTTGTATTTGCAGTTTCGTAACATATAAATTGTTAAGCTTCTCCTATATTTGTATTATATTAATTTTTGCTGTTCTCTTTGAGTTCTATCAAGCAGTCATTGTACTTTGTTAAGTATTTTCACCATTGTTGATTGGCTTTTTGATTCCCAGATCTTCCTTTTTAATCTTAGTTTTTATGGTTCAGAGGTTTTTGCGTTTTACATTTGGCATTTTCCAGTCATTTTTCTACTAATGGCTTTGGAAAAATGCCTGTCAAACATCTGGTTTAACAATCTTCTTTTCTCAAGGGTCAATCTTTTTTCTTACAATATCATCACCTTGTGCAACACTCAACTATATTGAATGTTTAGGAATTCATTGAGCAAACACCAAATAGTTGGGATAAGGCTAATGATGATATAACGATGTTCTCATCACCATTTTGTCAGCTGTTGGTATTTATCCTAGTTTTTTTCCTTTTTTTTGTGCTTTGCCCTTATTAACACATAGTTATCGAAAGCATTCATGTGTTTCCTCTTGATTCATTCTAATCGTTTTTATAACTCCCCATGTATGGCATATAAATAAGTTTAAAGCATGACATGCTGAAACATCTTTGACACATACAATTTTGACAATACTTTGAAGTTTCCAACATTACATATATTAATATATGATATGAATATCAAGATATATATAATTATGTTAATATATATCACTTATGTAGTTCATCATGAAATACATATACAAAATTAGTTTCCATGCATACGATAGACTTTTCAAGGTCTCTAAAGAAAGTGACATAAAAATGTCCTCATCTGAAAGAATAGTTAACTGCTACTCAAAGGGTACATTAAATGGGCAAAATTTTAAGTATAAGATGCCTTATTTTGGCACAAATTCTTGCAATTCCTAGGCGAGTGCTGATGCATGTGACAATATCTATTGAACTATTGTGAAGATGAATTGAGTTCTGATAGGAATGGATACAATTTCCTCGAAATAAGTGAATGACAATAAGATATTAAGAAGAGGAACACATCAAAACTCTTATTGTTACAATATATATGAAAGAAAACAACAAGATACAGTTGGATATTCAATTGGATTTGGAAGATCTAGCTCTTCCAAATCCCTAGCCGACGACTAGAGCCCTCACAACCTAAAAAATTCTAATTTTAGCAAACTCAAAACATACTCCTGAAATCACCCTATTGTTAGCCTTAAATAGTCTCTCTTAATTCCCTCCTAAATCAGCTCTCTTTCCCTAAATAATCCCCTCTTATTTGACTTCCAATTAGATCTTTTGCCCTAAATAATTCCCTTCCAATTATAATTAAAACTTTCTTAAACAATTCCCCCTTGATTCCTCCTCTCTTTCCCTAAATAATACCCTGTTAGATTTTGAATTCAAATTAGTACTCTTGCCCTTAATAATTCCCTCCTAATTATAATTAAATTTCCTAAATAATTCTCCTTTGATTAAGAACATTCCTAGATAATTTCCTCTTGATTAGAAAACTTTTTAATTCCCTCCTAATCAAATCGGCGGTTCATCAAGTTCCTCTACAAAGGTAGGTGAATAAAAAAAATTATGCAAAAAAGAGAAAGTATAACTTAGAACAATTCTGTTTGCACCATTTTTATTTACCTGCATCACACCCTTTCTGCTAATATAATGTAATACCATAAATAATGCCTGTTATTTAAATTCTAAATCTTGAATAAATATACGAAAAAATTGAATAAATGTTATGCCTTAATCATAACATTGAAAGACAATAGCAATGCAATCGATTAGTTGTAGTTTTACAATAAAAGCTACATACAAATACTTCTTTCTAGAGTACTTTGCAGGACGGGATTATACCCAAATCTTACGTGTATAAAAAGAAAGGGCTCGTTGCCATTTAGTAATAAAATATTCAAAGATTCAATTTTAGCATAGATGTTTATGCCAAAATAATAATTATTTCTTTTGAGATTAGATGGAATTTTCCAAAAATCATTAATATAAATCTATGAAGCACAAATACGTCAAGATACCATTCGTGTTTGCATTTGATATGTTTAATATGTGTAAAATTATGTCAGATATTATTTCTTGCCAAAATCAGAGTTGATCATGAATTGAGAGATACAAGAAACATAAGGGATACAGTAAGTATTTTTCTATGTATTTCAGATACTATCAATGATTCATTAGTTAAAATCCTGTATTAGTTAAAATCCTGTATTGACGCCCGTAAGTTTCCTTGCTCCCGCTTGTTCACTCAAACCCCGATTTACCTACCAGGGTGCCACTACAGTTGCATGTGATCTTCCATCTCTTCAAGCCTTCATGCATTGTTCCTCATTCACTGAGCCTTCTCCGCTATGATTGTTACGTTATTTATCAAATTTCTCATGCATTCTACACTTCTCATCTTTGGATAGATTTTTTTAACTGCACAATTCTCTCTCTTTTTTGTTCAGGCTTGGCTTTAACTTTCCTCTGTTATACCTAATTTGAATTCTATGATTTTTCTTGGTTTTTCCTTCTCTTTTCATCTTAAAATAGAGATTTTTTTTTTACTTTAATGTGCACAAATCTTCATATTTAAGGTTTTTTCTCAAAATAGTCTTGATTTTTTAAATAATAAATTTTATATTAATAATTTAGTAAGAAGTAGTGTCTATGATGTGTCTTGTTTTTCTTTTTTGGTTATATCATGTCACTCTATCCTTGTTGCATTGCATTCGTGTCCATGTCTCTTGTTAGTCTGTGCTTTGTAGGTACATACATGAATGCTAAAAGCCGTTGCTTAAAAATTATGAATAAGCAAGAAGGTGAAATGGAAAGTTAAGTTATTTTATGAAGAATTGCTTAAGTTCCTAGAGTTTGTATGCATTTATGTTTTGATTATGCCTTTTTTATAAATTTTATCATTTCTTCTATCATTTTTGCATTCATTCTGGTTATTTTTTGGTAGTGAATGGCTACTGCAAAACTTAAGCTATTTATTATCAGATCCCCGCTGAATTTTCTTCATCTGATTGCTGTTTGACACCATTTGGTCATTTAAAATTACATATGGTTTTTATTAAATTCATATATAAGGAAGTAATAACTAGATACTTTTAGGCATAATCAAATTGAGAGAGGTAGGCAGTGGATGGTGGGCAATTGGAATTGGGCAGATGGTAGCTATGGCTCTTAGAACACTTTTGAGGAGAAAATTAAAGACCTATTTTTATGAGAAATAGTTATTTGACAAATTTTGAAGATTAAGATTTACTAGGGCTAAGAAATAATACGATAAAAAACTTAAAGCTTTAAAAAATAAATAATGGTGAGCAATAGGACCTTAGGTAAATTTCCTTATTTATACATATGGATTGTTCTGAAATAATATCATAGGATGTTCAAAATAAAGATGCTATTATAAATTCTTACTATCAAGTGGACAGTTAAACATTTCAACTTTTTTTATCGTATGTGATGGATACATGTGTTTCTTAACTCTTGCTGACTCTGCTTACAAAACCCTTAAAAGATAATACTAGTCAAACTATGTAAGGTTGATCTATGCACTGATGAATTTTTATTTGGTTTTGATGTAATATTTCTCTATATATTGTTTTTTACGTTCTGCTTATTGGATTCCATTTTAGAGAACATTTGATATATAATCTCTCTATTTTGTGCTCTAGGGAGGGTTTGATGACATACAAGCAATTTATTCAAGAACTTGAGGATGACATATTACCAGCTGAAGCTGAAAGGAGGTACTAACTAATTTTGCTTCTGCATGCATATAGTATTATGCAGGTGATCATGCTTTGTAGATATTGCTATTTCTACTTAATAACATGATCATATTGCTTCTAGTGCTTTTTGACTACTCTGTTAATGCTGCTTTATTTGTATTGTTATAGTTTAAATTTACACATCTGCCTGTTATATAGGTATGAAGAATACAAAACGGAATACATTTCAACTCAGAAGCGTGCTTATTTTGAAACTCATAAGGATGAAGAATGGTACATCTGATCTCTCTTTTATGATGCAACTACATAACAATGATAATGGATGTTTGTTCCTATTTTTTCTTTGTTGATGGTAATATTAGCACTGCCTTAAAAGTTTTATTTCGTCTTGTTTGTAGGTTAAAAGACAAGTATCATCCCACTAATTTAGTTGCTGTTATTGAAAGGTTAGTTATCAACAATAGATATTTGGACAAAGGAACTGCCAATTGTGGATTTTTTTGTGCCGTGATTCCATGTCATTTCATCTCTTATAATCTTGACGTTGTTGATCTGGATCTGGTTTTTCTGGAGAGCCTCATCATTTGATTCAGTCATCTCTACTTTTCGTTTCTTTACTTGACTTGCTTTGTTTCTTTTTCCAACTACGACCTTGCAGGAGAAATGAGAATGCAAGGGCTGCTGCAAAGGAAATTTTACTTGATTTGCAGAGTGGAACACTAGATCTGTGAGTTACTTCAGTATTTCTGTTGTTACCTTTTCCAGAGGTGTCTTATTACAAGCCTCAATGTTTTTATCTGCAGTGGTCCAGGTTTGACAAGTTCTAATAAATCTGGAAATGCAAGTGATCCAAACTCTGAGGATGAAGCAGATGTTAATGGTAAAAGGAGAAGGCATGGCAGAGGTCCAGCAAAAGAAAATGATTTATCTACTGCTCCCAAAGCTCATACAGTCAGCTGTGAACCTAGAAGAATCCAGCTTGACATTATACAAGCTCAGGCCTTGGTTCGTAAAGTTGATACTGAAAAGGGAATAGGAGATAATATTCTATCCAGCACTGATCATGATAAACTAGATGGTGAGAATTCTCATGGTGGATCTATGGGGCCTATTATAATTATTAGGGGGTTGACAACCGTCAAAGGACTTGAAGGTGCTGAGCTTTTGGATACACTTATAACTTATTTGTGGCGTGTCCACGGCATAGACTACTATGGCATGTCTGAGACAAATGAAGGAAAAGGTCTTAGACATGTAAGAGCTGACAGCAAAACTTTTGATGGATCTAACGTTCCAGGTTCAGGAGCTGACTGGGAGCAAAAACTTGATTCATTTTGGAAGGAAAGGTTGATGGGTCGGGACCCTTTGGAAATAATGACAGGTAAAGAAAAAATTGATGCAGCGGCTGTAGAAGCTCTAGACCCATATGTCAGGAAAATAAGAGATGAAAAATATGGTTGGAAGTACGGTTGTGGAGCCAAGGGCTGCACGAAGCTATTTCATGCTGCAGAGTTTGTTCATAAGCATCTTAGACTGAAACACCCAGAGCTTGTAATGGAGTTGACATCAAAAGTGCGGGAGGATCTCTATTTTCAAAATTACATGAAGTAAGGCAGATTTTCTTATTTATCGCATTTATTCAGCATTCTGGACATTTTATCCTTTTTTTTGGTATTTGCTTACTTTGTGTGCGTCCTTTCTATCGCAGCGATCCTAAAGCGCCTGGTGGTAATCCGATCATGCAGCAACTTGCACCGGTAGGATTCTTCAATTGAGAAAATTTAAATCAACTAATTATTTTATATTAGATAATCTGGTTGTCATTTAAATTAAAATATAAAGCAAATGTAACTTTAAATACTCGAGCATAAACATAAAATGTTTGTAACATTTTTATTCCGCTCTCACCCACTCTCTTCCCTTGTTCTATTTCTTCCTTCTCGCCTAGCCCTGTGGTGTGTGAACAACCTATGGCATTGAATTTTTAACTGTTTGAATGATCTGTGAACAACGAAGTTTCTCTTCTACTATACACTTCACTACCTTGAACTTAATCTGCATATGATAATTATGAAGCTGCGGAAGTATTTACTTTTACTTTGGCCACTCCTGTCATTGCGATCTGCATGTACCTTAGGAATGGGCATGTGTTTCAGGCTTCATGTTTGGGATGAGTGGCAAATTAAGAAATTCCAATTTGTTGACAGTTTTTAAAGCTCTTGTAACTAATAACATGATAGAGTTCTCTCTTAAAACAGACCCTTATGGACAATGCCTTAATGAGTGTCAAATGGAAATATGAAGCTATGAATTCTATTTTCTTTTAACATCTTGCAACATTAGAATTTAATAAGCTTGCAATTTAGACAGAAAATTATAGCCATATGATTGCTAATTTATTTGTCATTCCAAATCTATGTACTCAATTTTAGCTCTATTTTTTATTTTTAAATCATCTTCAATTTTGAGAATTTTGTATGTTATAGTTATCTTTTTGGAGCAGCAGCTAATTTGTCATAAAATTTCTTCTCTGTTTTCATCTGCTGTGTTGTGCTCTGCTTAGGGGTTTAGAAGGGATTGTTTTGAGTTGATTACATAAAATGCTGTCTTAGGCAGGCGGATGTTGCCATGCTGTTGTAATTCCTTGTAGAGTGTCCACTCCAACGGTCACACTTATTGAATAGCTTTAAAGGCTCACGTAGCTTTGTCCACCCATAAATAGTTTTTAGAACTAGCCCCTTTAGAGAAGTGAAGCAATTTTATATTTTTTTTGTGTATATAACTCTAAAATTTTTGATAACTTGCTATCTTTATGAATCCATGCTTTTTATTTATTTCACCCTTGGTTTACTATTTCTTCAACCAATGACTTTCTAATTATTGGATGCAAAGTTAATTTATTAAAGCTTGCTGTCGAAATGATGCATACAAGAATCACAGAACTTTGAGGATATGAGTGATACATCAGGCATTCATTTTTTTATTAGATTGTTTCTTATATTGATAGGCTTTCATAGTGTACTGTGCTACCAAATTGATAGAATGATATTTTTTTTTCTCTATTACTGTTTCTTCTATCTATATTATCGATTAAGACTGACTTTGCTGGATGTGTCATGCAGTATATATATACAGGCACACACGTTCATAGATAGTTTGTGGATACAGCTTTTCCTTAACTTTTGCTTATTTCCATGGTAATTATTTTCTTTCAGAAGGACAAGGCACCAAGAAGAAGGTCAGTTTTAGATGGTCGGCTGAGAGATGAACGTGGTGGTGGCAGAGACAACAACAGGGGTGGTCAGCCTGATGATGAGAGGATTGACCGGAGTGAGAATTCTCCTTCTCGGGATGGATCTGGAGGGGATGATCAGCTGCATGATGCATATGGTGGACAAGGTTTGCATGGGGCTTCTCCCTTCCCGTCTGATATACCACTTCCACCACAAGTTTTGATGCCTGTACCAGGTGCCGGGTAGGTCAATGGTTTTTGAGTTCTTTTTAGTAGTTTGCATCATCAGCGAACTAGAGTGATTAACTATTAGTTTTTTTAGACCTCTGGGACCTTTTGTTCCTGCTCCACCTGAGGTTGCCATGAGAATGATGAGAGAACAGGGTGGGCCATCGTCTCTTGAAGCAAACGGTGGCCCTCGAGGTAGAAAAGGAAGGTCTGGTCCAACAATGATGGGGCCTCCTGGCCCAATTCTGGGTATTCCTCCAGCATTTCGACATGATCCTCGTCGCATGAGAAGGTGAGCTTGTTTCTTTGTTATGGTGATATTAACAGCTCGAACATCCCATGGTAACACATGCAAACATATAATATATAAGATTAAATATACCAGTATTTATTGTAGTGCTGCTTCTACTAAAGAGCATTTTCTTATTCGTTCACTTTATATATATTGAAATCTGGTTATATACTTCTTGCTGGATTCATATTAAAGGTAGTCTCATCTAAATTTGAAGTTGGTTTGTCATTCTGCAACTTATTATTATTTTGCTAGCTTGTCATTGATCTGATTTTATGCTGGCTTATGGTTTACACTTTATTGTTGTTCCTGATGAAATTTTTCCATTGTTCCATATTTGAGGTTCTAACTATATACTACAATTTTCTCTATTATAGTTTTCAACTGTGTCGACTAATTGAGGTTCTAACTGTGTCAACTTATTGATATCCTAAATTAATTTCTCAATCAAATTGAATCTTCATTGCCTTAAGCTACACTTAAATTTCATTTTCTGCTCACAGTTTAGAAAAGCATGCACCTTTTGACCTCCTAGCAAGACAGCACAATATTTGAAGTGTAAAGGACAATCCATAAAAGTCTCTGTTCTTTTTTTGGTGAAGTAAAATAAAAAATATAAGTAGTTTTTCATTTTTATACGAGAAAATTATGAACTTTTACCTTCTTTGTGGCATAGATGATAGTTTAAACATAAAGCCCAGCTTTTTATAGTTAAAAAAGAGGAATGAAGTCAAATAAATTAGACAAAATCTTTTAATTTATACTAAATTAAAAAATCCTTTTTTTTTGTGAAGTTTGGGATGACAAATCATGAAAAGTCTAGTAAATTGGAAAATTCTTCTTAGATCGTACAATAATGTGAATTGTGAATTAGGAGATTGACAATTATAGATCGTGTAATATTTTGAAGTTTTGTGGTGATGCAGAAAACATGTTAAACTTTGCACGCTTCATAATCTTCAAAGAATTGTGGAGGATCTTCCTTTGAAGCTAGTTTTTATTTTGTTTCTGAAAACATTCATTCATATTTCATACAATTAATGCAATGATATCTTTGTTCTCGCAGCTACCAGGACCTTGATGCCCCCGAAGATGAAGTGACTGTCATGGACTACAGGAGTTTATGACCCTCTCGAAAGCCTCTTATGTATGTTGCAAACTGAGTCTTTTGTAGGAGATTGTTTATTAGTGTACCTTAAAGCTTATGCAACATTCATTATGATACACAATGAAAGCTTTTGGGTAAGCTTAAATCTTACGAATTTAGTCTACAGTCGAGAGTGAGAGATAGGGGGTGGGAGAGAGAGAGAGATGTTAGGAATTTGGACTTGGGAGACTTGAAAGCATTTAGTGCCAGTAAGTCTAGTTGTGAATTGCAATAGAAAGTTAAATTTGTAATGGAATGTTGATCTAGCTTTAGAGGTTGCTTTGAAGCAGGACCGTCTTATTGTATAGACTGGAATGTATCATGACTTAATGGCTCTGTGATCATAATTTTACTTTATTTAATGACACCGGAAGATCTCAAAAACCTCCCAAATTTTTTGAAATGGTTGTTTTTCTCTCTGTTTTGATGGTTCTTTCTGTGGATGTTTATGGAACCATGCATAGAGTTAAAGTTAGTGCATTGCATGAGACTTGTTGCCTCATTATCTGCTGCTCAACAATTATCAGGCATTACCTTTATCTTTTTAAACTGAGCTACGAATTGCTGTGGAACAGTAGTAGCTTTTTTAGTTTTAAAGGTATTGTGAATTTTATAAATTTTTATTTTGGCTTTGTTTGGAATAGTTTTTGGATATTATTATTTTTTGCTTTCAAGACTATAGAACTATTTAAAAAAATAGGAAAATTATTTCAAATGAAGCCAGCTTGGTGCATAGTTACCATTCATATGGGGTTTTGGAATTGTTTAGATAATAAATTCATACCTCATTTGAGGCTTTTTATTGTGTGCGGATTTCATACGGAGAGAATCGTTCGGTTGTCTACAGTCAAAGCACAACTGTTACAATAAATATGCTTTAATTGTAGACAGAAAGAAAATGGGACGGTTCCCTTCCATTTGGTGTACGCACACAATAATCTCTCATCATTTGATGCATGATCTTTAGGAAGCGATACGTAAATTCCTTGGATGGTTTGGACGAGTTTGTGTTTATCTCACTTGTTTTGCAAATAGCACGAGGGCATGTTAAGCGAGAGGCGGAACCACCTGGCCGTCGGGGGGGGGGGGGGGGGGGGGAGGTGGGTGGGCAATTGCTCCCCTCAAAAAAATAAATAAATTTTTATTCTATGAATATTTAAATAATTTATTCCCATCCATTCTTTTTTTTTTTACTCTTTATTATAGGAGTAGTTAGAGAATTGGCCCCTCTAAAAAAATTAAAATACTCTTATCTTTAGGTGGTTGCCCCTTAGCGGTATTAAACACATTGGGTAGAGATGTTATTTATAAATTTGTTCCCCTTAAGAATCAAGGCCGGTTCCGCCCCTGTGTTAAGCCTATCTCATAAGCCCATAAACGAGCTAAGTTCAAACCTAATCATTTCACACCTATCCAACTCCAAATATTGTGTTGACAATCGATTGCCACCTGACAATTACCTGACAATCATGATTTTTTTTTTTATATAAATAATAGATTTTAACTTTATTTGGAATGATTTTCTTATTTTTTTTAAAAATAACTTTTTAGCATAAAAATTTTTTATACTAAAAAAATTATTTTTTAAAACATCGAAAAAACCGTCTCAAATAAAATCTTAATCTCTCAACTCATTCTTGAATGTAATAAATTTGCTTCGTACGTGCACAATAAATTAAAATAAATCGTAATCTCTTAAACATTGCTTCAAAATTTAAACAATTTAATGAGCCATTATGGATCTTAGCTACTAAGAAAAGCTCAAGCTATCAATCGTGTCTGTCCACTCAAAAATTCATAGCTTCAATGCATGACAATAAGGTTTCGTTTGGAAAAAGTTTCCTACTATTTTATAAATTAATTTTCTAATACAAAAAATTTTGATTCAAAAAATTTTGCATTAAAAATTATTTTATAAAATAATAAGAATAAATTTGTTAGACAATCTTAGCGTCCAAAACTTGAAGTCTGAATAACATCGAGGGAATTAAATTATATTATATGAAGCTTATGAGAATTTTTTCAAATAAAAAAAAGAAAATTATTTTAAATATTTTTGTATAAAATAAAATAAACATAAAATTAATGACATTTAAATTTATGAGAAAACGAAATGAGAATTTTTAAAATATTTGATGCAACAAGGAAGATAGATTTTTAAAATATTTAAGTATATTTTATATTCATATTTGTGGGCTCCGAAAATTCGCGACCTGACCTCTCTATGAACAATTTCTTTCTTTTCAGGTCGTCCAGGAAAGTTTTAACATTTAAGTTATGGGATTAATTTTCAAAAGACATTGGATTTTAAATAAAATACTACCTAGAGATTTCACCCTCATTTTGCGAGGACTTTTGATCTGAATTCATGTTTCCTATAGGTGCATGCCCCTATAGTTAATTACCCCGATAGCGAGCAAGAACTTTAGATTAAGGCTAATAGTGGATTTTAAATAAAACACTACCTAGAGATTTCGCCCTCATTTTGAGAGGACTTTTTGATCTGAATTCAGGTTTCCTATAGATGCATGCCCCTATAATTAATTACCCTCTCGATAGCGAGCAAGAACTTTAGATTAAGGCTAATCATCAAACAATTATAGATAGGGGTGTCAATTCGGGTCAGCGGGTCGGGTTTGGGTCGAACCCGGAACTGACTCGGCACTGTTCGGGTCAACCCGAACCCGACCCGACACGAATGACCCGAATTTGAGCTAAAATTGCTATTTTTCGGGTCAAAATAGGGTCAATATTCGATTTTCGGGTCAAAATTGGGTCAATCTCGAGTTTTCGGGTCAAATATGAGTTTTCGTGTCACTTTCGGGTCAATTTCGGGTTGCTGGGTCAACCCGAACCCGACCCGATTTTTAAAACGAGTTGATTTGTTCAACCTGAACCTGACCCGTTTCGGGTTCGGGTTGACCCGAACCCATATTTTTCCGGGTCGTGTAAAAAATTGACATCCCTAGTTACAGAGTATCTAGCATATAGTAGCAACATGATTTAGGTGTTTAAAATTTTGATATTTAAAATTAAAAATTTCATTATCTTGCACTTAAAGTGGATGGTGGGGTGCCATTTGGTGGCGAAACCACCATTTTGAGGATCTGAGAATGAATCCTGGTGATTTTCTTCTCACTGGCAATGACCCAACCATAATTTCAAATCTCATTAAGACACTCAATCAACGCTTCATCATGAAACATTTAGAACCATTCACAATTTCCTTGGCATACAAAATCAGAACCTTCCTCAATCATACTTTCTATCTCTACACCAATACGCCACCTCCATTCTCAACCAAGCCGACCTTCTAACCTACAAATCTCTTGCAAACCCAAACTGCACAAAAGTACCCATTGTCCTCCAAACCGATCCCATACTATCCAATCCCCATACATTTCGCCAACTGCTAGGATCTCTCCAGTACATAACCATCACCCGTCACGACATAGCCTACATCGTTAACCTCCTCCGCCAAAATATGCATGATCCACAACCACAACATTGCCATCAACTCAAACATCTACTCAAATATATCAAAGGAACTATAAACTATGGCCTACCTATTTCCCATGGACCGCTCCATTTCAACTCCTCATATGCAGATTGGGCAAGTGACTAGGCAACTAGACGCTCCACCATGGGGTATTGTTCATTCTTGGGCAATACTCTAATCTCATGGATAGTAAAGATCCTCAACAGAGACATAATATAGAGCGTTGGCAGCAGTTATAACCGATATTATATGACTTAGACGTCTTCTCAATGACTTCAACATAAATCTCAATCAACCTACACCTCTTCATTGTGACAACGCCTCGGTGATAATGTTGTCTAATAATCCAATATTCCACGCAAAGATGAAACACATTGAAATCGACCACCACTTCATCCAAGACAATATATAGGCCAACATAATTCAAGTCATACCAATTAGTACCACAAACCAAAAGGCTAACATACTCACTAAACCTCTCTCAACCAGAAGATTTCACACTCTAAGAGCCAATCTAACTGTTCAATAAGCACCATTAGATTACAGGGGAGTAAAAGTGCCAAATAAACAAACATTGAGCAAAGCTGCAGCCACTACTTCTCTGCCAAAGCCGCTGCCAGTAGAAATGTCTAATAAACCTCAACCGTTGGATTATAACAAACCTAAAGAATCATAACCTGACACTACGTAAAATGGAATACATACTTTCCTATATATATCATGTACTGAAACACCTTTAGTAAGTATTGAAATACATTACATGCAATGAGAAAGCTTTCTGCAACGATTCTACCTTTCCTCTGTTTAATGTTTCTTAGCATTAAAGCTTTCTTCATAATTAAAGTTATCATAAGCCCCAGCCAGATTTTACCAAAAAACTACTGAATGCAAAATACAAATGAGCAATAAGCAATGACAAACACAAATTGGATGCAATCTCAGTAATAGAAAGCCACAACTTTAATTTCATTTTAATTTGAAAAGTAAATATATTCCAAAACTAGATGTTTTTTTAGTGCCATATTCAATGTATTTCTTGATAGGATATTTGCCATATTCAACATCCAGCTTTTTTTTTTTTTCATTTCTCTTATAAACATAACCACATGTTCTCTGTACTTAAATTGCCACAGTAGAAATCACTTTCAACTCGAATCAACGTATAAAGAGATCAATGACAAGTCAATAGAAAATGGCATAGCTTGGATCAGGAAGACTGCTAAAATAAATCATAAGGATACATAGGACCTTCCAAGAAAAAGAGAAATATGTCAACTAACAAGCAAAAGCAATGTTATTCAGTTTTAAAGTAATGCGTAGATCATAGGCAATTATATTCACATTCAAATCTTCACTTCAAATAACAAGTGTACTGTTAGACCGGTCCAGCCGGTCTTGTGCGCAAAATAGAGGCGGAACACCTCCGCCCCCATGTACCACACCAACCGCCCAGTTCAAAGGAGTGGATTAGGAAGGTTTTAGGAAAAATTTAGGAGGGAAATTTGAATGTAGATACTGTTTAGAGATTTCCTTTTGGATTGTATGCATTAAATAGTTTGTTTTTCTAGAGTTAGGGCATCTTGAATTTGGCTGAAATTTGAGATCTCTTAGGTTCAGATTTTTTTGGGCTCTAGCGGTGTCTAGAGATTTTGGAGAGGTAGATCCTCCTCTCAAATTGAGGATCCATTGTATCTTGGTATTTTCCTGCAGTATATTTGATTATTATAATAAAAACTATCGTTTTTCCTGGTTTTCAGTGGACTTTGGAAGAATTTTCTCGCTATTTTTTTTTTTAAATTGATAGGATTTATTTGAAATCTTCAAGTGTTTCCTAACATGTACCATCTAAAACTTCTTCATATTCTGTACATATCAAAATGAGTCATCATAAATAAGAGCAAATGAAAAATTCTGGATCAATTCGGTAACAAATAGAATCAACTTTGTTCTTGAAATCAAACAGAAGCTTTGAAAAAATGCCACAGAACTATTAAATCACAGAAACCGTTTAAAGAGGTCTGGCGCCTTGCACATATTATGAATTTACACCCTTATCCATTTTGTTGAGTAAAATTGTTTGAGTAAATCTTTCTCCCCTACTTTACAGTATCAAAAGAATAATATTGCTACATCTTTGTGTCGAATACCTCTCCTTTTTTCTGAAGAAAACTCAACTGTTTCCGTTTTCCCTCCATAGTTTCCAAAATATTGACATAAATGCTCAAACATGGCAAGAGACGTTATTCGTCCCATAGCTGATGGTTTGAAGGCTTGAAGCTGACATATCAGTCATCCACTTCTTCGGGGCTCCAAAATCTCCTAAGATGTTGTAAGCATATGAAGAAAAATTTGAATCCCCACATATGCTTCTAACTCCCATTTTAAGCAAAATCTGTGTCCTATGGAGCACTATAAGACTAGAGAATGTGGAGAAGCTGTTGCCAACAAAGACTTCAGATCTCAAACAAACCTCATAGTCAATTGCAGATTGTACGAGGTAAGGATGCTTACTATAGATATTCCAAACTCCTAACCTCTTCTTTTCAAAAGGAAGTAGCCCTTCTCTCCAACCACTCAATATTGAATTATCTTCTAAGAGGCTATCTGCAACAGCAAGATAAACAACAATTGGAAAAGTTTGACTTGTAATATTAGCAACCCGCTCCATTATCTCCTCTTTACTGCTGCATATTTGGTGTATATTAGATCTCCGCTCAAGGTTCTTACAGTGTAACATCCAGTCTTTTTCTATTCTCATGTGAATAGCCATGTAGGTAACATAATTTTGAGAAGAAAATGGTAAGATAGGATTCTTACCAAAATCACTGCCTTTACTTCTACCTTCAGCGCCTACAGCTTTGATCCTAGCTATGACAGTTGAAACATCAGCTTCTATCTCATCTACCAATGTCAAGCACTCAAAGATCCTCGCATAGTTCGTTATAGGCCAATGATCATGCCAAAGAAAAGGATGTTTTCCATCAACCTTAATCACCTCAAACTTATCTATTGCGCCTTCCTTGCACTGATATAATTGATTCAAATCTCTCTCTTTAGTCCACTTGCGACCGCTACCTTTTTGGAGCTCAAATGGCTTGGTTTCATTGTGAAGATCAGAATAGCGACCAAGGCGGACAAACCCATTACAGAGAGAGTTGAATCTTTCAAAGTTGAAAACTTTATCAAAAGAAATGGGATTCAATAAATCAATCTCTTTGTAGATTAGAGAAGCACTCAAGCTAGGCATCAACAATGTCCTGTTCAACAATCTTGCAGTTAAGCAGGCCCTCGCAAATGATATCTTCTGGTTGTTTAGTCCCCAGATAATCTGAGGGACCTCCAAGAACTTGTCTCTTCTAATTTCATGCTGCAGGACAGAAGAACTGTAGTCGGGTATCCAGTATACCCTCTTATGTTGAAACCAATGAAAGCCAGGAAGAGGAGATAGGAATAATGTCCTCAATAGAAAAATGGAAAGCAACAAGATAAAGATTTTACAGACAATAGTATTCATATGACAGTATAGAAGTTTACTATTAGAGAATTCCATCGTAACGCTGCATAAGAAAATAGTCTTCAAACCTCACACAATGAATAATTTATATGGTTCCTCAAGTAACTGAAATCCAGATATCAAAGATGTTGAAGGCTCTAGGCATCCATTAAATAGTAGGCCACATCACTAATCATAACAAAGATCGACATCAAGGTGCATAGTACGGTTTTCGTTCTGCAACAAATGAATTTCTCTCAATGAATAATTGATCACTAAATTGTAAATTGAGAACTACAGTTTCAAACAGAAGTAAGATGCATTTCCATCTTGTTCCATCAAAGAACAAACTGAAGTACAAGAAGTAGTCAAACTCAGCCTAACCTAAGCTCAATTTGCTGATGTAAAGAAAAGCAAGCCTCCAACTCATGCTTCTAGAATTAATAAAGAAAGAATTTCTAGCACATGCATGTTTCTTGACAAATCATAAAAAACTAGCAGAAAATAGAAAAAACTAACCAGCAATCAACCAAACTTTCTCTGAATCCTACTTCAACTTCAAAATTAGCAACCTCCTAGAACAGAAACTTGATAGCTGGTTGGGCCGATACCACGTTAAACTCGAAAATACAACTAAAGTACAAAGCGCTAGGAAAAAAAACATACATTTGATCCTAAAAGGCCTGTTGACATGCATGATTTATGCCGGATTTAGACAAGATTTGAGCTAAACCAAGCCAAATGCAAAAAAAAAAAAAAAAAAAATGCAAAATTAAATCTCGCCGTAAGTCTAAGCCCCACTTCACGGCGTTTTCCTCAATTTTGCCCTAAATCCCATAATTCGTAAATCCAATGTTTTGGCGGATTTAGCCCAAAAAGCGCGAGAAAGGGGAGAAATGTCGTTACCTTCGCGGCGAGCTCCCGTCGCGATTTCCGATCCGACAGCAACAACGTCGTCGTACGAGGCGGAGAAGCTTCAAAGAGGCTCTTTCAGAACTCTACTTCACGATAAGCAGGACAGCTGCGTCGTCGGAGGCGGAGAAGCTCAAAACCACTCTTTCCGCCACAGCCAAGGAAGAACTGGAGAAGAGGAAAAACAAACCTATCAATGTAAGCGTAGAGAGAAATAGTTAATTAGACAATTATTAGTATAATTAATAATTTAAAATTTATTAACATAATTCTTAAAAATTTAACAAAATTATTAATAATTAAATGATTAATTATTTCAAATAATAATTACATAATTAATTGTATAATTATTATTGAATTAATATTAAAATATTTAGTAAAATAAAATGTAATAAATAATTTGATAATTAATATTATAATTAGTAATTAAGTCATTAACTAAATTATTAAACATTTAAATTAGCTTTTAATTCTAATATTCATAATTAGAATTTATTAATGTTATTTAAAATTAATAAATGGCTCATATTTAAAATATAAATGTCATAAAAGTTGACCATTTTAAATCTGGAATAATATTGCCAATCTGTTGCATAGAATTTATAAAAATTTAACATACTTCTCACTAAATAATTTTTAGGATTTAGCACACAAGATTTAATAAATTTTGATTTAGAGGCGATAAGAAATTATACTTAAATTCTAATTGCATCCAAATAGGCCCTAATTTTGGTTAACAAATAGCTCCCAAAGCAAAAATCTAGGATTTTTTTTTGTGTGTGTGCATTTTTAAGCGAATTAAATCAAACACACACACACACGTCACATATACAATACTGGAACTTAAGATCTCTTAGTTGGTAGCTAAAGCTCCAACCAACAGATCAAGATAAGCTGTGTAAAATGTAGGATTCTGAATGGCTACCTAACTTGCAGGACAACACTAGTAGGCTAGTAGCACATAAAATTAGGCCTTATTATGTGCAGGGGCGGAACCACTACGACCTTAGGGGGGGCATTTGCCGCCCCCCCTCAAAAAAAAAAAAAAAATTATAAGAGAAAAAAAATTTATAGGAGAGTAAAAAAAAAAATTTTCTCCTCCTAAAATTTTTTTTGCCCCCCCTAAAAATCTCTTTTATCCTATCTTGCTCTAAAATATTTATATATTTCTTCACATTTAGTTCTAATATTCTCTTTCATGATTTTCATGACTATTTAATTACATTTTTTTTCTTTATTTTTCTTGTTTAATTTTTTAAAAAAAAACTTGTCGTAATATATAGATATGTAATAATATTTTTTAATATTTAATTATTTTTATGTTGTATTTTGCCCCCCTCAAAATTGAAGCTGGTTCCGCCCCTGATTATGTGGT
>CM039723.1:1667568-1708134 GCA_022539455.1 Dendrobium nobile | reverse complement strand
TGTATTAGTATCAGTAAATTATTGGCTTAGTAAACAGAGTTGTCACTTTTTACCCGTCGGTATAATAATTATCTCATTATATGTCCCAATCAATGCATTGCATGATTCAGTAGAGGATAACATCAAACTACAATATTTAAATGATAGTCTGTCGGCACACCATCTTGTATAGTTCAATCAGTCTCTAGCCAACGTTATTGAAACTTGTTTTTACTTATCCTCACACATTATTATCACAGTACTATAACAATAATAGTGACCATTTATTACTCAATCACATAGCAACATTTATGTCCAATGCTTGTATTAAAAATATGCTCACAATAAAAAAAAATCAATTATTCAATAAGTAGAATTAGTACAAAATGTAGCAATTTCTATTTTATCTGATAAAATTCAATAAATGTTACGGTCAAAATGCCCTGGATAATCCATTCGATAAAAAAGGTTGTGCGATAAAAGTTCAATAAATATGGGGAAAATGCAATAAAATCAGTTTTGGGGTGAATCAAACTGTTAAAATCAAAATATTTGGAAATAGAGATAGAATTAGAATATCCTACAGTGATCTGAGACATTTCTACAAAAGCGGCAAAGCAATCCAGTCGTTATTCTCTCTGCTGCGTTGCAATTCAAATATAAAATTAGATTTTTTTTTTTAATTTTAAAAATTTGAATTGTTAAAATCTACCAACCTTAGAAAAAATATCGTTCCCGACATTTTCTTAAAGATTAAAGCACAAAATTGATATAAATTAAATCTGTATGATCAAAAATCAAATCAAAACTCGTTGAAAAAATATACAATTATGCAGTTCAAATATGATACCCGGAAATGATTTATTAGATTGATAAAAAAATATTTATTTCTTTAAACCGAGATTTGGTTATCTAAAAGTTGTATCGTTTATAGAGCCATTAGGATTTACCTCTTTTCCGTTGGATACCTAACCTGTTGAATGCAAAGCGTCATAATTTTTTTGAGTAGAACTTATGCCATATCTTAAGTAGACAACTACATTTCAAAAGTAATATGCATGTTCGTGGCATGTCTAGTGTCTTAATTCCATCAGTGATTATTCACGTAGATGGTAAACTAAGTGTGGGCTCATACAACTACCTGTCACAAGTAATTGCACATATGCAATTACTTACAAGGCATGCTGCGTCTGCATTTTTCAATATGTACAGGGACATTAGGTCTAACCTATTTATGCATTTATCCATGCATATCAAGCATAATGCAAAGTCTTGTGGCGGTTTGATGAATTATTGAATATATATTCTGAAGTATGTTTAAAGAAATAAATCTTGCACCCTTATATTTTGCGATAAAACCTTTCAACCCGCTTATTTACTGGTTCAAACTTGAAAATTTGAACTATAAGACTTATGACTAACCTCGGCAGAGCTACTTAAAGGCTTATTTGTTTGGCTGCATATCAAAAACCACCAGGAATTACAAACCATGTTTTTTGGAACCTAAAACTATTTCAACCTGTATGGTTGGAATTTGGAGGTAGTGGTATTATCAATTTCAAATATACTGTTTGATTGATGGTTATTTTGAGAGTCTTGATTTTTTTCTTTTTCTCTCTTTTTTTTGCATGAAAGGAACATTTGTGACGTTTAAAACCAAAGTTAGATTTTCATTAAACTAAACGGTGGAATCTCCCAATGCTCATTTTATAGGATAGGTTTTCTATTTGCAAGCAACCAAATTTGCCTAAATGGAAATAGGACAACAAAATTAGGGTTCTTTTCTTTTCGTTTTTTTTCTTTCTTCTGTTTTTTCATATCTCTGAATTTGGAGATGGGGGAGGTGAAGATTACGCGGTTTATGTTTCTCATATAGAAGTAAAGGAATTAATGTATTTTTATGTGTTTATTTTCTTACTCCCTAAGCATATTGAGTAGGCTGATACTTTCCTTGACCAAAGCTGGTAAAAGAGAAAATATATTGTATTTTTTCTAAACAAACTTTCTTTAACAAAAATATTACTTTTAGTTGCTGTTGTTATCTTTATTCAATTTGTATGTACTAATTTATTTTATGTACAATAGATGGAAGTATTAGAGAGTTCGAATTCGTTTTTTAAAGCCTGCATGCATCTATTTTTTTTCTTTTTATAGATACTTTAAGTTTGGAATTTTTTCGTCTGATACGTGTCATAAGTAGTTTTAATTATGAAATGGAATATCGAGAATTTCTCTTTCGCCATCCTTTCCTATTTTTCTTCCTTGCACTCCTCCATATTATCCTATCGCACCTGCATTATAATATGATTAAGGTTGGTCATTGGCTACCTTTTTCTATCTATAAATTTTAAGAGCATCTCCAGCGGAACTCCAAACGACTGTAAGACGTAGCTGATTTGTTCCATTTGAAAGCCAAAAAAATTGCTAATCGGGTGATGGGGGAACAGTGCGATGTCAAAATCTATTAATTTTGCTCATGAGTATCTCAAATAAAAATTTTCCTTTATTTCTTCAAATTTCTGATAAGTTGTAATGCATCCACTTCTAATTTGAGTAGTTGTAATTTTTTTCTTTTCACATGGCTTTATAGCAATCAATGGATGTTGCTCATAGAAGGGAAGAAACATAATGTCATGAGAGATAGGAAGGTGGTGCTTGTTGGAAGCTTACATGGACAAGGCACATACCTAATAGTCGCAAGCGATTGTCTACAAGAGTAACATATGAGGTAAGATATTAAACTGAACTTAACCCACTTATCTTGTCGACTTCTATTGATCCGTATAGAAGGATCGAATTCGAACTTGAATTCACTTGTCAACCCGCGTAGCATCCATAGGCGTCACGTGTGTACCAATAACACGCTCGCCAGGGCCCATGCGGGTTGAGATTGTATTTACCCCTCGTGTACCTATGTGTATACAAACTACGGTGCACGTGTAGGGGTATTTTGAAATATTTATAGTTGTGTAGATAATTGACATTTGAATACACAACATTTGATTTCAGAGCTTATACACGCCTTCTGTCCGCTAGTACGAGTGTTGCGGATCCGGTGGCGTTTGATTTTGATGTTGACTCCCCCTTTCTCAATCATGGGGGGGGGGGGGAGGTCTTTCTGAACTTTGGAGTCAATGACTGCTGATTTGGAAAGAACTCCTTTTTAGGCTCTTTGGCGTAACGGACTTGTTATTTTTGGTATTTGTAGATATCGAAGCTATTTTCTTCCTGAGTATAGGATCAAAAAGAGGCTTTGGAACACCAAGAAGTTTAGTTCTGATTTATTCAAAAGTTTTATTCCCTTCTGCCAAGGGAGTGTATTTTTCGTAGATCGGGCTGCCTTTGTACCCGGTGTACTTGGAGATTTTGACTATCACTATCGTAGGTGATATCTGTACTTATGTCCACAGTGATTCGTTATACATACGACATACACACTGTTGTTATCCACAAGTATTCATTTGCTTGAGATCAGTTGTATCCGCTACGACCTCCTAGTAGTATTCGTAGGAGAGCCCTCGCTTTTGCATTGAAACCACCTTGCACCAATCTCAGGTGGTTTTGCTAATTGTACTTGTCTACAGGGGCAGCTCTTTGACTATTGATCTCCAATGTTGCCTTCTCAATCAACAGGCATTTGTAGAGATTGTTGTAGGAATCTGTGCATTGAGGTATTGTAATGTACTTTGACTCACTTTTGACCGTACGAATGCTCTTGTACTTAGAGTTTTCTTGCGCAATGATTCAAGTTTGTTCTTTAGTTCAGTTCAATATCATTTTCAAATTGAGATTGAGTTCACTTGAGTCTGAGTTAGTTGCACAATTTCATTAGCCCCTTGCATTCAATCTGATTCGAGTTCAAAGTACAAGTTCAAGTGATATGTCCCCTGCAGTCTTTTGAGTTCAAGTGCTTATTCAGGATCTTCTGAAATTCTTGCAAGTTCAATTGAATGTTCACTTTCTTTTTGTTCAAAGTCCTCTGGAGTCTTTATATGTCCATTTTCATGTTCAAATTGACTTGAGTTTGATTCCCATTTGATTTCATTTTATTTGGATTCTGATCTTTAGAAATCATTTATGTTTTATTCAGGTCCTCTGCACATGTTCAATTAAGTTCAAAAGTCCACTGCTCCTCATTTGAGTCCAAATTTTTGTTCTTTTGAGTTCAAAACAGGTCCGAGTGCAGTAGTATTTCACCCGAAATTTCGGCAGCCTCCCGGCGTCTCCCCCGTTTAGGGGAAAACTATGGAAAACTGGGCCTTTCCCACCACGCTAAGAAAAGCGTGTATGGTAGGTGCCCTCTTTCGAGGACACCGCGGCCGTGTAAAGTCTTTGTCCCTACCACGGTAAGAAAAGCGTGTATGGGTCTTCTATCAGTACCTGTTGCAGGAGAAAAAAAAGCAGTTGTTTCCCCGCAAGCGGGTACTTATGGGTATCCCGACCTCGTTGTACGCATCGCACCGGGTTCCCTTCCCACCACGCTAAGAAAAGCGTGTATAGGTGGTTTTCCGGTGCATTACGAACTTCGAAGAAGGATTTGGAACCATGGGTCGCTCGCCTACCTTGTCGTAGGTGTCGCGTTAGTTGCTCCTCCCACCACGCTAAGAAAAGCGTGTATAGGCAGACCACCGACTCGACACGTATGCCGAGGTAAGAGAGCAAACCTAGGTTCCAGAAATTATACCTTGGTCGGCTGGCGGATCAGCGGATCGGCGGTAGAAGCTCGTGGACCGAGGCGGGAGAAGCAAGCAAGCATTTCTTTTTTAAAATTAATTATAATTAATTAACCCCCTTTTTTATTAATTATAATTATAATAACTAATTATAATTACAATATCTAATTATACTTAATTTTAATTAATAATAATTAGTTAAAATTCAAATAAATTTTAATTAATTTTTAATTAATTATAGTTAATTATTAATTATAATAATTAACCATAATTAAAACTAATTAATTAAAATTAATTTAGTTAATTTTAAATGATTATTATTAAGAATAGTTAAATGTAATTAAAATATTTAATTATAATTAATTTTAATTAATTATAATTAATTATTATTAAGATTAATTAATTAAAATTAATCAAAAATTTAATTGATTAAAACATCTCTCCCTCTCACTATCTCTCTGTTCGGCAAATCCACGGGATTTGGCCGAGAAGTGCACGAAAGGGACAAAGTTACCTTCACACACAGCGAGCTCCCGTTCTTGTTTCCGATCCGAGCGGGAAGGGAAAGTCGTGGAGGTGCGAAGTCGGACAGCCAGGAAGGAGCCGAAGAAGCGATCGAACGGGAGAAAGTTTCCTTCAGAGCAAGCGAGCACCCGTTCTTACTTCCGATCAAAACGTCGACTTCCGGTCCAACAGGGAGATCGTCGGAGGAGCGGAGGCTGAGTCGCAGCGAAGGAGTCGAAGCAGTGCCGAAGGGGAGAAAGTTATCTTCGCACGAACGAGCTCCCGTCTCGCTTCCGATCAAAATGTCGGTCTTCCGGTCCGACTGGAAGGGAAAGTCGGCGAAGGAGCACAATCGAGCGGCGTCGGAGGGTTCGGAGAAGCAGCGAGAGAGGGAGATCGGGAGGAGAGGGAGCGTTCGCGCGTGGAATTGGAGAGAGGGCCGAATGAGAGCCCTTCGCTCTCGTTTTAACGATGCGAAGAGGTCGTGGGCGATCGTGGGAGCGACGTGCGTGGAACGGCGACGACGTGCGATGGCAGAGTAGGTAAGATTTGGTTTTGATTTTTTTTTTTCTTCTCTTTTTTATTTCAGCAGGTCAACAGTTTGGATGAAGGTTTATGTGGCTGTTTGGCTCACCTTTCTCTTTTATAAATAGTAGGTGTTTTGTATTAAAAAAGGATGTTATGAAATAAATTTTTGGAAAGGCTTGCTAGCTTGTTCTACCTCTTCTCTCATCTTCTAGGAAAGCTTGCGAGCTCTCCTCCTTTCATCTTGTCTTCTTATCTCTTTCGTCTCTCTGCAATTTCCCTTCCACTTGTATCTTTCTTTTCAAGAAAAAGCAAGTTTAGGTGTATGTTTTTATTTTGCGTTTGTAAGCGTCAAAAGTTGTAAGTGTCCTTTTTATATGTTATAAAGTTGTTGTTTTATGTTATTTTAAAAGTGTCTTTGTATCATTTTTTATATCCTAGGAAGAGCATTTGTATTTGCTTGCAAAAATTAGGGGGTCTTCCTAATTTTTGCTTGCATCAATTTGGTATCAGAGCATTAGGTTATGAGTCTTCCTTTCTTAAAAAAAAAAGATAAGATATAATGTGATTTTTGGAAGACAAAACCTACGAGTTTCTTCGTGGAAAAGTTTGCGAGCTAATTCCATTCTTCTCTTCTCCTAGGAAAGCTTGCAAGCTTGTCCTCCTCCTTCGTCTTGACTTCTTATGTCCTTCTATCCGCAAGTGTCCACCTCACCAGTATCTTTCTTCTCGATGGATGGAATGCAAGTTTAGGTGTTTAATTTTATATCAAAATTTGTAAGAGTCGTTTTATCTTATAAAAGTTCTATTTCGTGGTATTTTGTCTAGTTTTGAGAAATTTTTGTGTAATTTCTATTTCTTAGGAAGCTTGAGTTTTTGCTTGCAAAAATTAGGGGCTTCCTCCTTTTTTTTGCTTGCATCATGAGATCAGCTTCAATTCTAAAAGTTGAGAGTTTTTTACCCAACTTTGAATTAAAAAGCTTGAAGGGTGCAAAAGCTCATAGCTATTATATGACTTGTATAAATGTGTTGAACAGTAAACAAGACAGAAAATGATGTTATGCATTTCTTATGACCACTATGAAATTTATATGTGTTTTAAATCAATTGCCAATTATTATTTCTTATATATTGCTCATGTATTTTATTGAGCTCTAGCCCATTAGTAGTAGTTATACTGCAAGAAAGGGGAATGATCCAGTGGGGTAGTAGTCATGACAGTTGATCACTCTTTTGTGTACATACACTTTGAGTGTATTTGAGTAGGAACTGTACAAACTTTTCGGTATTGTAAGTAAATTTCAAAAAATTTAGTAAAACTTTGTATTTCAATTGAGATGTGCATTTTATTTGAGGTATATTTCATATGCTTTTTGTTTTGAAGTATAAAGCTTGATATGATTAGATATGTTGGGATAATTTGAATATGCTATTTCTTACTCATTTGATTTTGATATCAGTGTTTCAGAATGGGTGTAAGTAAGAAGAATGTTTGTTCATATTTTCTTTGTCCATTACACTCTAAATTGATTGTATGGGGTCAAAATGGGGTGTGATAGGGAGAATGCAGAATAGTTGCTTACTGCACAAGTGCATACATTTTTCTTACATTTTCTTCTATGATATTTTCTTAAATGTATTTAGCCATTCTCTTAAAGTTCCTAAAGCATATGTGTGGTGCATGGTTCCAAAAAATGCTGTTCCATTGGTTTGTTTTCATGTCAGATGCAACCTTATGCTCTTTTGCTTTCATTATGAGAATTTAGTCTATCTATGTGATAACAGATTCACATATGTTTAAGTTGTAGTGATGCGGACATTCGACGGTGGACGTTAATCAAAGGAAGAGACGAAAATCGACGGCTTAGATCACTCATTTTTTTAGTTTATTAATTGTATTTTGATTTAGTTTTACATTTGTCGTTTTTACCCTATTTAAGAGTCTTGTCTTATGTAAGTCCAAGGGGCAAAGTTGTCTTTTAATTTCTTTTAAAGCCTATATATAGAGGCTCTTGCTATTGTATTAGGGATGATGAGTGATTAAGAAATAATTTTTTTTTTACACTTGTGTTCTTTGGAGAGAACTTGGGTGAGATTCCTATGGGAGGGAATCGGAGTTTCCACCAGCCGCAGGATGGGTCCAGGCTCGTGGAGTGAAGTCCCTTAGAGAAGGGAAACGTAGTACCCGTCAGCCGCAGGATGTTTCCGGGCTCGCGGTTGCATCTTTAATATTTTGTTTCTTTGTTTTTTGTTCATTCTTATTGCTCATAGTCGTCATCTTCATCCATCTCCTCCCACTGGTCACCCCAACTACCAGCCTCCCCTCACCAATTCACTTCCCTAGCCAATCAACCCTCCTGCCCACTCGGCTATCCATCCTCCCCACCCAAACAACCACCAAGCCCTAACCTAGCAGCCGGCCATATCCCAATCCCCTTTGCCTCCAAAATTTCAAATCTTCCTCGCTACTTACCTTTTCCACCAAACCTCATTTGGGAAACCTTGATTGTTCAATCAAATTTGAATTTTGAGATCTTTCCAAATTTAGAACTCTATTTTTGGAAAGTTTTCAAAATCCACATTAATCTTTAATTGGATTGGATTTAAAATTCATCATTAATACATTCCATATTTAGCCACTTGAATTTTAGGAAAGAATTTGAATTCAAATTCAAAATGAATTTGAAATTCTAACACCTTCCTAAATAAAATGGCCTAAGTTTGGAAAGCCCTTTTAATTAGCAATCAATCACAAATCTGAGATTGATTATTCAATTAATTCCAATTCCCCCACATTCATTGCACCTAGACATCTCATCCTCTCTCTCTCTCTCTCATGGCCGAAATTCTCAAGGCCCCACCTCCTTTATTTCTTTCCAAAAATCATGACTCTCCCTTTGGAATTAAATCCAAATCATCTCCTTCCCTCACCCCAATTAAATCAATTCCTGAATTAATTCTTGGGAGGAGAGAGCCTTAAGGAAAGCTCGGATCCCTACTCCACCTCCTTCCCTTCAACGGATCAGCCAAATTTTTGTTTTCTCCTGAAGTGAGTTGCTGTCCAGGATTGGAAGCTTGAGGACCTGCTGTCCAGAGCCTTCCACACGTCCAAATTTGCTGCTCTTGTTGTTTAGTTGCTGTCCAAGTCCTGTCCAATGTCAAAACTGCTGCCTTCCTGAAATTCTGCTTGCTGTCCACTTATTCCAGCAAGAATATCTTACTGTCCAACACTTTGGAAGACCACAAATTGCTGTCCCAGATTTTCTATGTGCTGTCCAAAGGTTCGAGAACGAAATGGGTTGTTATCCAGATGCCAAAGAGCCACCACTCGATGTTTACTTCCTCTCAAACCCTCATACCACCACAGGAACCTTGGTATCTTCTTTCTTTGGGTGGCTGCCATCAATTCCGTTCTACATCATGTAGCCTCTGGGTTGATTGAGAAAACATAGAGAACTGGAATGTGTGACCATTTTTCAATATCGCAATTGTATGCAGCACTTGAAAACTTAAATGAATAATAAGTCCTTGTTTTTTCCATTATGGTTTGAAGTTTGTCTAGTTCTGTTTTTCAATAAGATTCGTGGATGGTTCCATGTAAATTGTCTCTCTTGGGAAAACTTGGTCAAGTGGGAAATATTATGATTGATTGGCAGGTATGGTTGACATCTGAGCTGAATGTTGGGTTGTTAAAACTTTATTGACATATGTTAGCTATTGTTGATCACGTCGTGTCAAATTTTCATCAGAGTTACATTGATGGGACCTTCTTTGTCCTCTTCAAAATCTTGGCAGATGAATCTGATTGAGGTAAACCGGAGTGAGGAATTAGCAAGTCAAAATGAGAAGTGTATTGCGCAACCATCCTCAAGCAATCCATCTTCTCCCGTTTCTGCTTCTACTGATGACATATTTGGAGATCCCATATTTTCCCCTTGCTTAGGAGATGATTACCAGGCGGAAATTCCATGCATATTGGCCGAGTCACAAGACCTTCATGCCTTTGAATTCCCTTCTAAAACTGTGTTAAGCATCCCAATAATGTGGGTTCACATTGAGGATAACCAAAAAGAACAAAAAGATTATTGCAAGTACACTTCGGTGAGTACATGCTCAGCTGATGGTTTCAATAGTAACCCCTTGCCTCCTTCAAGTTCAGCATTAAAAGCTGAAAGAATTGGAAGTACGTTGGACAGCAACAAAGCATATACGTGTCCCACCAATCAGATTAATGCGTGCAAAGGATGCTGTCCTTTACCTGAATCTCGAGTTTCTTTATGGAGTGAGGATGAGATCCAGTGCTTTCTTCTTGGTCTATACATTTTTGGTAAAAATCTGGTTCAAGTGAGGAAATTTATTGCGTGCAAGGATATGAAAGATGTTTTATCCTTCTATTATGGAAATTTCTATCGCTCTGATGCGTATCGCAGATGGGCAGAATGTAGAAAGTCAAGGAGTAGAAAATGCATTCAGGGGCAGCGAATTTTTACTGGATGGAGACAACAGGAACTACTATCACGCATACAGATGGGCAGGTCAAAAGAAGTACAAGATTCTCTGCTAGAGGTTAATTTTATTGCTATGTTATGCAAATGTTTACTGCACATTTTTATTTATAACACTGCATTATATTTATTTTGATTTCTTAGAGCTTTCTTCCTACCACAAAAATGGTTTGCATCAATGATAATTATGATAAAATCTTTCTTTATGGTACTTTATCAAATTACTGTAAATTAGTGCATGTTCTATTGGTTTTTCTTTTGTTTAAAGTAGTGCAAGTTTATAAATTATGACTGACTTTCCAACGTGTCTATTGTCATGTGTGAACATAAGTAATATGACTTAGTGAATCACCTGGTTTTTAGTCAATATTATAGGATTTTTTATTCTTTAGATATCGAAAAATGGATCAAAATATTCCCTTGACTCCTTATGAAAGATAAAAATGGTTATTAAATATATTAAATGACCAATTTGATCAATCAACTCCTTAAAGAGGAACTAAAATAGTGCCACCATGAGATTATTTTGATTCCTCTTTAAAGATTTAAGGACCAAAATAATCCTTTAATATAGTTGGGGATCATTTTGGTCATTCATAAAGAGTCAAGAGACTATTTTGATGCTTTTCTCTTTATATATTTATTTGAGATTGTAGAGCCCTTTTTACCAGAATGGATTTGGGAACTTCCACTCTCCATACTTTTATTTTGTTTAATAGTCATCAAGACGACTTGAATCTAGTTCTTCCACTGTGTGTGTGTGGTTTGGGAAGTTCCAAACAAAATTGCAGTTTGGAACTTGTGTCTTTTTTTTTCTTTCTCCTAATGTCGTGTCTTTTTATATTATGGTTTGCTATAGGTGAATAAGGCATTCATTCATCATTTAAAAATTATCCACAATTTAGCACAGATAAATATTCATAATAGCTTACAATCATTTAATAGACATTGGAAATTTGGCTTCATCAAGGATTCTACTTGTTTGATTTTACAACAAAAAATGGATTTCTTAATAAAAGTTAGTCATATTAATGGTGTTTGTGTTTTGTATGACACAACGAAGGCTTTTGTTGGTGCATTAAAATTAATATTTTTATTGTTAAACCCTTACTAATAATTCTTCAATATGTTTTTTAAAGGGTTAGTAACTTTCAGAGATTTTTTTCAGCTCATTCATATGATCTCAAGTAAAAAAATCAAACCAATATGCTTAATTTATCGTAGAGGAATGAATTTGAAAATAATTTATGAAGAGCTAAAACAAAGAATGTTTGAGCACAATTTTAAACTCAAATTTAGATAAAATTTTTTGTTTTGTTTTAAAATTTAGTGCAAGTTCTATTTTGAATTGAGATTCTACTAGGTTCAAATTTAGATTCTTTTCAAGCTCACTTTCAAATAATAGTTCCTGTTGATGTTCAAATGTTATTTTAGATGCAACCTTACATATAATATCATATTATTTCCAGAACAGATCATTTGATTTTTGATGTAGACAAACTAGATAGAAAATCCATATAAGGAGAACGATGGGCAAAATTTCAACCAAACTCGATTAAATAGTAGCAATCATCTAAAACACCAAAACCGACGGATAAAACGAGAAGTGAGATCAAAAGAAAATTAAAAAGACGCTATCCTCAGAACAACCGACAGAAAGGTTTCCTGACATGCATTGAAATATAGGTTAAGTATAGTATGTGCTTAGGGCTAGCAAATCGATGGTCCACCACACCAAGAAAGTCCAAATGTCCAACCAAACTCCTCCGGCAAATGCTCCCAAATCAGCCAACAAATACTTCCAAAGCTCAAGAAGAAGGATACAAATGGAGTGGAACTTGCGGAGAGAAGAAAGAGGTAAGAAGCCCAGACAAAATAGAGAAGAAGAAGAAGTTGACAAAGCTCTCAAGCTTTTCCAAGAGAAAACCCTCAGGTTTTTAGAGACGAAGCTCAACAAAATTCAACAACCTTCTCCTTCATAAAACGTCTTCTTTATATAGGCAAGAGAGGGGAACTAAACAGCCATAGCACCTCTAACTAAACCAATTAGATTTAGGGAAATGAAAGATCAACCGTCACAACAAATCAGCCCCAGGTACAGCAAAACAGAGAAAAGAAGCCACAGGAACCAAGCAGCCAGCCACGGGAACCAAGCAGCCAACCGCAGAAACTAAGCAGCCAGCCACGGGAACCAAAGGGGCAAGGCACGGGAAAATAGCCAGCACATGAAAACGAGAAGACAAAGGGGAGGAGAAGAGGCAAGTCCACTCCAAATTGAATCCTTGAATTAAAGCATACCTTTTTGGAATAATGAGCTAGGAAGTTCAATAAATCTTCCAATTAGTGAACTAACTTTAGCTCAACATTAATGAGCTAGCACTTTAGAAAATAAAGCTCATCACCAAAGTAACCACCACTTCCCTTCATCAAATCCAGCTCAAAATCGAGAACCAGCAGTAGCCCAAGGGACCCAAACAAGCTAGCAAATCAAAGGTCTACCAAAGCCCAAGCACAACCTACCATGATCATTGGATGCCTTCCATCATTGGATAGCTAAAAAAATATAAAACTAAATGAAAAACTAATGATCAATATTCTCAATAAATGAAAATACAGAAATTATGAATGAATCAATTTTTTGAAATGACAATGATGCATAGCTTCTATGTGTGTGGGTGGGTTGGGGGGGGGGGAATTAACATTCAATGCTTGTATCACTTTTGTAAACTTATTAAAAAATTTTAGGAAAATAAATTTTCATACCATGTTTAATATTTGATCTAAGTCTATTAGTGATTCTAAACATGGTAATCTCTGATGCTTTTAGTAAAAAACACTTATAACCTAACTCTTCGAACCTATTAAAGCACTAAGTTATACTTTTGTTCTATCGTATAATGTTCTCGTCTTGTTTATTTAATTGCTTATGATATTGTGTTTCAATGTTTTTGTTTGAGCATATTTAGTCCAAGTAGTAATAAGTTGTCTGTTGAAAAGTTAAATATTACTTGCACTTTCCTTTTAAACTTTTATTCGATCTTACTTATTTCATTTTTGCAAATTGGATAAGTTTTAAAATCATGCATATTATACTAGTAAAATAATATTTTCAAGCCGCTTAATTGATTTAAAAAGCCAATATGATCTTGCATTCCATCAAATGTAAAAATGTTTTTTGAATATTAGAGTAATTGATGAGGACATCTACTAGGGATTCAGGCATGTGTATCGTCGAGGAATCGTAGATCGATGGCTAAGATTCAGAGTTTGTATTTTTTAGTCTTTTCGATTTTTCTTTCATTTGGGTCTATTTATAGAAGGCCTCTTGCATTGTATATGATGATGAATGATTAATGAAAATTTCCTGTGTTTTCTTCTTGTGTGAGCACTAGAGAGAAGGGAAAGAGAGCTCGAGGTGGAGCAAGCACAATACCCAACAACTGATTTAAGTTTTTTTTTTTTTCCTCTCTTCCCCGCCCCACCCGCCAACTCCTCCTAGTCCTTCCACCACCGGTCATCTTCTCCACCCAAATCACCCAACAACTTCACCCGCCAATCTAGCCCTATCCAACCCAACACCTAGCCGCCCCTTCCCTTTGATGCCGGCCTCCCCTCTTGCTACCATTCAATTATGATGATTTCAATCATCATAACTCCCTTCCTAAATTAACTCAAGCAATTAAGGGAGAGCTTTAAGTCATTTGAAATTCAAATTCGAATTTCAAATAATTTCCTTAACCCGACACCTAGCCGCCCCTTCCCATTTGCCGTCGGCCTCCCCTCTTGCTGCCATTCAATTATGATGATTTCAATCATCATAACTCACTTCCTAAATTAACTCGAGCCATTAAGGGAGAGATTTAAGTCATTTGAAATTCAAATACTTTCCTTATTTAAAAAATTCAAATAAGGAACGTTTTAGTCATGATTCCAATTTAAAAATAAATTAAATTGGATTTCTTATTTACTTTCCTAGTCTACAAAGATCTATTTGGAAACTCCCAAAATCTCTCCCTAACCACTCTCTCCCCTCATGAAGCCGCCAACCCCATTAATGGGCATCACCATGGTTTTTCCTAATGAGGCCCTAGCTCTCATTTGAATTTGAATTCAAGCTTCCACTTGTATTCCCTGCCAAATTTAATTAAATCTGAAACTAATCCCCTCTCCCAATTTTAACCTAACCGAGAACCCCCTTCATCAAGTCGTCCCTCTCCTCTTACCACCTCGCCCTTGGAAACCTTGGCCCGCTCATGACACTTGAAGCCAAGAGAAGAAGACAAACTCCTCCCTTATTCTCATCGTTGGTGTATGACTGATCCTGAGATTGACCACGGCTTCGCCTACAACTTCTAAGGGGAAATCGACATTATCCGCTCTCCTTTCTACGAACTGGACTGGGAGTATGATGACTCGGTGGAAGACTATGTCAACCGCATTCTCTACTGCCTAGCGGAGACGATCGAGCTTCAACAACCCAAGGTACCTTGGTGTCTCATCGGGAGATCCACTCCTCCACTGCCGACGACCTTCTCTTGGATTAAAGCCTTTGGTGTCGCCACCATCCTAGCGGCATCGTTTAGTGTGTTGAAAGCTTCTCTCTGCTAAAACCCTAGACTGAGTGTGAGTGAGAATGGTAACTCTTGGTGAACTCTCTAGATATTAAACTTTGGATTTTAATTACAGCATATCTAGTATTATTGTGATAAATTTTGAATTGTCTCATCGTGTCCTTATCTCTTAGTTTTGCAACTGCATGCCAAGGCAAATCTACTAACTAAGAATCCTTTTAATCATGCCTTACGACTTATTAAACTTAAAGTTGCGCGCTTCGTAATGCTTTTATTAATTTCTTGCAATTCTTGGTTGGTTTCACATCAGTAATCATCATTTTATTTTTGTACATCTCGTTGAATTTTATAAATTGCCCATGTTGAACTAAATCTGATTCCATCGTGTGGGGATATTGGCTGTTTTTCTATCAAATTGCTAATAATAAAAATTACTCTAGTAGGCCTATCAGAATTTCTAATCATACCTGTCACAACCTTTGAAGTCTCCTCAACTTCATGAGATGTCAAAGAAGATACTCGTGCCGATACTACCTTGCATTGCCACCAGTTTGATTCTCCCTTCTCCTTCAATGCTGGCTTTAATGAAACAGGTTTTTCACCCTTAGGTTATTCTATTCACCACACTACTTTTTATTCGTTGTCTTTGACCTCCTCATTATTAACGACTGCAAGTGACCATAACATTGTGAGATGCGGGTGATGACAATGCAACATGCTGGTGCAGGCAAAGATAGCAGCAAAGTGACAGAAAAATGATAATTTCAAAATGAGTGCACAATAGTGAGATGTCGTGATATCTAAATGCTTGCCTGATTTGGGTGATATCTAGTTGCTATTAAGTTTGAACATAAACCATCAATAGAATTGTTATTAAAATGCAAGCAAGTTAACAAACTAATACAATAGTACCACACTGCAGATTTTAGTTAGCCCAACAAATATTTTGTTATGGTATGTTCCCTTGACAAGTATGGGCTTCCAATTTTGGGAGTATATGTGTGTTTTGTCTTCTTTATGTTTTACTAATTTAATCTTGCGGAGACATCAAACTTTCTTTGATTTCACTTCTCTCTGCATTCCTCTTTTATTTTTCATCCTTCTATTTTTCTCCTTTTCCTATTTACCGATTGTAGTATCCTGTATCTTGCATTCTTTAGTCTGTTGATTTTGTGTTTTGTATCCCAAGAT
The DNA here is from genome assembly GCA_022539455.1 of Dendrobium nobile. Lineage (NCBI taxonomy): Eukaryota > Viridiplantae > Streptophyta > Magnoliopsida > Asparagales > Orchidaceae > Dendrobium > Dendrobium nobile. The sequence goes on along the minus strand of CM039723.1, from coordinate 1,692,186 downwards.
CAAAGTTATTCCTCGGAAAGTCTTTGATATTATTGTTTCCATATGTAACAGAGTTTTGCACGAAATCTTTCTTTGATTCTAATTTACGTACTACTCCGATTATACCTTTCTCTTCATTTGTCTTTCAAGTAATATTTGGCCTGATTGTTAATTTTTTGTTATGATTGAAGCGATTGCTTAGAAGTCTTGACATTCTTGTGATTGCCATCTTAACCCGTGCTTCTAGTTTTCTGCTGTTCTCTTTTTATGGATACATTGTTTATTTCGTTGAAGTTCAGATTTTCATCTAATGTCCTAATCATGGCCTGCCCGCAAGCTTAAGTGAATCTTCTGTTTTTATTTTATAGCTTAGAGATGAAATCTGTCAACTGTAGTTCTGATTGTTGCTTTTAAAAATAAACTGGCAAATCCAGTCTGTGTTTGTTTCAAAATATTTTAAGAATATTCAAACTAATGTTGCATTTTTATATGCATCTCATATGATTGTTCATTCAACTCAACTCGTGACTTCAATAATTAATTTAAAATCTCCCATATTAACCATTTTTTCAGGCCACTAAGGCCTTCCATGAGGGAAGGTCATCATTGGAGGAACTTGTTTTCTCTCTAAAGGCCACAGTTGGCATTAGTGCTCTGATAGAAGCTGTTGCCATTGGTAAGGGCAAGCAAGACCTTACAGGCTTCATATTGGATCCCAACAAAACTAATCAAGCAATTCATTCCCGCACTGAGATACCCACTGGCAAGGCCTGCTCCTCCCTTGCATTGAGTGACATTGTCAAATTTCTAACTGGAGATTTCAGACTTAGTAAGGCAAAATCAAATGATCTATTCTGGGAAGCAGTCTGGCCTCGGCTTCTTGCTAGAGGTTGGCATTCTGAACGTCCCAGGAATTTTTGTTCCAAAAACACCCTTGTATTTCTGATCCCCGACATACGAAAATTCTCCAGGAAGCTAGTGAAAGGTGATCAGTATTTTGATTCTGTGACTGATGTTTTGAGTAAAGTAGCATCTGATCCCCAACTCCTTGAGCTAAAAACTGAAGGAGCAGAAGAAAATGGCATTGCCAAAGATGAAAGCCTGACTTCAGTCTCTAATCACCGGCACCCTTCCTATCTCCGCCCAAGATTTGCCAACTGCAATGCTGAACTCATGAAATTTACTGTGGTAGACACTAGTTTGGTTGATGTTGCAGCTGGTTCATTTAAGCTGCGGGAGCTGCGCAGCTTACCTATCGAAGTAGCTGGTCACAATGATATGGAAGAAACTAATAGTGACAGCTCCTTGGAAAACTCCACTGATACTTCATCAAACGTCAAGGTTTCCTCAGAAGAAGCATGTATTCCAACTAGTATCCAGCTCAACCAACCTGAAAATTTAACTAACGATTCAAATCTGGAAGGGGAGAATATACAACCAAACAAGAGGATTCAACAGGACCAGTCTACTTGTTTAGCACCAATATTGAAGCGACAAAGACTAAGTGCTTGCAAGCAAGCAATGAGAAATGGGTACCATAAGTTACTATTTGCAGAGAAGACCGATTCTGACATGAAAGCAGTGGAAACTTCAGAGAAAGCATCATCTACGACATCTTTGGGCTCATCATTTGAAGATAGATTTTACCTAGAAAAGCCTCAACGAGCTCTCTTTGATTTAAACCAGCCTCAGTTTCCGCTAGACTTTGATATGGAGCCCCTCTACCAGAATGCTGCCAAGCAACAGTATTTTGATGGTTCTCAGGTACCTTGGAATCAAAACAGCAGTGCTGATGAGGAACCATCTCGTAATGGCCGAAGGCATGGTACTCGGAATAGGCCACCAACTGCAAAGGCCCTTGAAGCCCTTGCTAGCGGATTTTTAAGCATTGGGCGAACAGGAAAGGACATAAAGAGAACTCGGCTGCGTGGCATGCGATCAAGATCTCGCCTGCCTCGTCGGAAAGCTGAAGCCCCGCTGCCTGCAACTGCCGTCTTCGCTGCTACAGCTCCCATTATTGGTTTTATAGATCCTAATCTCATAGTCCCTGAAGTTACCTATCATGCAAGCTTGTTTGCAGAGCCACAGATTAAAAATTAGAGAAATGAGGCTCAGGAGTTGCTTAGAATGCTCTAAAGCTTTCCAGGAAATTAGTCATGGAGAATGATAGGAACTTACCATTGCCGAAGGTGGCTTCTTTGATCTGCTTCCTCATCGGAGGTTCTCTCGGATTTTGAAGTTGCAAGGAGGCTCAAGAGGAGCTATTAAATCTCTGCTCTTCTCAATTTTATATCCTCTTTGATCTGGTAAGTTGCTCTGGTTACTGTCATGTTGGCTTCTTTCAAATTAACGGAACAAAAAATAGCCTTAGAATAAACCAATTTGTCAAATTTAGATTGATAATGTCTTTTGAATGGTTTGTGTACAAATCATTCAATCATTGTTATAAGAAATAGGTTTTATGTTGAGGCATTAGGCATGTACAAATCATCTCACACTTATTAGGTGGAAGTGACCAAGTGTATAATTTGAGCAGCTGTTTCTTTTTGACAATTTTCTATTCATCCACACAAGCTTTGCATTAGGCCAAGTATCAAATGTTGAGAAAATGAAACTTGATATTTTGCTTTTTATTCTCATATTTTAATGCTCTTTATAACCGCTTGAATTATGTGAAATTTTGAAAATTTTCTTTTAGGCTTCATTTGATATGATTTTTTTGCTGCTTCTTAAAACAATTTTTTAGTACAAAATTTTTATACTTAAAAGTTGTTTTAAGAACAGGAACAAAGCCGTCCCAGACTAAGCCTTAATGTATTCGGCAACTTAAAATCAAGTGGAAAATGGAGCCAAGAGCCGTTTATTCATTTCATTTGTTTAACAAGCTACAGCAGACAGAAATATTAAAAAAAAAAAGTGCTTGATCGTGAGAACTGAGAAGTGTGTATTGTGAACAGGTTTGAGGCCCTCACATTTGTGCAAAAAACTTATATTATGGACTTGTAGCCATTAATGGAGGCTACAAGTTATTTTTAGCCTGTAACTCGCCTTATCCAAGAGAACAAGAAAGGGAAGGGTGCTTGTACTTTTTGTTTCCTTGAAAAGAGGGCACCATTTAATCAAAGCAGATAACAAGTTTTAACATTCCAGTTCCTTTAGCATACAATGAGATGAGATGATGAAAAGGTAGGGGAAGAAAAATTTTGAGAACTCTCTAACCATCATTAATGGAAGAAAATCCTAAGCTTTAGTACTTAATAATAACTAGGTTCAATATATCATACTCGATTATAAAAATACAAATGCATGTAAAGAATACTTTTTAGTTAGTTTACACACCTAAAATAAGAAAATAAATTTTGCCCAATTAAATTCATATGAGATGAGATTATAAGACCTATCATTAAGACAAATCCAATATTTGTGTTTTTAAGTACAATACTTGGACATTCTTAAAATTAAGATATTAAGCTCCGACTTTATGGGCAAATCAAAAAGGGTGTTGTATGTCATAGAACTTAAATCAAAGATTAATCATAAATATCAAATACAAATTAAGATCTTAAAGGTCAAACATTAGGCTTCCCAAAAGCTAAGGTTGTAAATATCATCAATACATTCAGGCTAGCATAAAATCACAAGTGTTGTAAATGTAACAAGGCCAACACAAAAGTCAATTATTATATATCCAACCATAAAATTCAACCAGGCCAATAAAAAGTCAAAAGCCTCTCATAAATATCTAATATACACTCGAATTGGGCTTCTCTCTAAGTTCAGAGTAGCACGTCTCACATATCCAACCTTTTCCATTGAGATGGAAGTTCTAGGCTTTTAAGTCAACAAACCCAATTGCACATTCCAATTACAAGTATAAATCAACAAATATCTAACCTTACAACAAATCTATAATGCTTAAAGCGATAATAAGCAACTTTTTATGTTAAGGTCATAAGTCCCACAATCCAGCATATTTTTAGGATGTAAGGTTTCTTATTAACTCTCAAAGCAATTTTTTAATACAAAAAATAATAATTTTTTACTAAAAAGCTAGCTGCTTTAAGAAACAATAAAAAAATCATTCTAAACGAAGCATTAGACTTCATTTGGGACAACTTTCGTACTGCTTTCTAAAACGATTTTTTAATATAAAATTTTCTAATTCAAGAATTTTTTGTACTCGAAAGCTGTTTAAGAAAGTAACAAAAAAGTTGTCCCAAACGAATCCTAAGTCTCCATACTATGGTCAGTTAGAAATCACTCTCTAAACTGTATCTTCATGACATGAATGCAACTTCAAGTTGCACAAGACTGAAACAAAAATCAAGAGAATATACCCCAATCGCTTTGACTTAAAGATATTAAAAGAATTTTATGTTCTATTAAATGTGATTACATGGTTCAGTCATGATTCATGAATGCCCATGTTTGGCACACAAAACTAGAAGAACAAACACAAGTCGAACAATAGGTTGGAAGGCCTATGCAACATATAGTACAGAGCCTAGGGGGGAGGGGGGTCTTTTTAGGTTCTAAGATACTTGAGCAATATAAATTTTGATGAAATCTAATATGCACTGCAGAACTACATTGCTGCAAGGTAGAAAGAAATAAATTACCTGCCATTAACTCATACTATCAGACTTCAGTACAAGAATAATTCACTAAAACTCATTGCCTTCAAAATTTCTTTCTTATAGAAAGATAAAGCATTTTCTCTAGAACAAGATAGACAAAAGATATCTTTGTGTGATGACAAAATCCTTTTCTGCAAAATGTGCTGATTGTTGAATTAAATACAATACAAGTTAAAAAATGACTTTCTCTAACCATTCCATCAAACAGATAAAGAATTTCCTTATATCTCTCATGATATAACAGCTTACTAATCAAACAAACATAAACATCTAAAGCAAATTCATCTTTAAGAGATTTGAGAAAATAATCAGTTGCCTCCAAAAACTTCTTCCCTTTGCAAAGACCATGAACCATAATAGTGTGTGTTATCAAATCTGGAGTGATCTTCTCCAATTGCATACTATAAAACATTTGGAAAGCCTCATTCAACTTTCCCATTTGAAAAAGCCAATGAATAAACGTATTGTATGTCGAAATATCGGCAACAAACCCTCTGTTATCAGCAAAACATTTTGCTTGATGCACTTTACCAACCCTGCAAAGGCTGTCAATAACAATATTAAGAGTCTTGGTATTGTGTAATATCCCTTTCTTTAGAATGTCAACAAAGAGCTTCAGAACATTTGACCATCTTCCATTCTTACATAGCCTGCTCAACACAGTATTATAGCCAACAATGCCAGGATACCATTCCAATTCAGAGCTCCTGTCCAACAAGGATAAAGCTTCTGAAAACCTCCTCTCATGGCAGAGACAATCTATAAGTATATTCAAAGTCACTTTGCTTGGAAGGATACCTTTGTCCACCATCACCCCCAACTTCTCATATGCAATTTTAACTCTGCCATGTTTACAAAGACCATCCATATATGTATTAAAAGTGATCTCATCAGGTTTCCAACACTTTGAGGAACTTTCTCTTAAAACCTTTTCTACCTCTTCAAAGCTCCCAGCTTTGCTTAGTGCTCCAACAAGTACATTGTAGGTCACAGAATTTGGTATATATCCAAGACTCTCCATATCATCTATCAACTCTTTAGCTTCCTCCATCCTTCCATTAGAACAATAGCCCTGCACTATGGGTGTGTAAGTATAAGCATCAAGAGGACATTTTTCCTTCAACATCCAATACAAATGACCGCTAGCCTCCTCAACTCTTCCAGCTCTACAAAGCCCAGTGATTAAAGTGGAATGAGTGGTCAAATCAGGAGAACATTCATTCTCCATCATCATTGCAATAACCTTAAAGCCTGCATCGAAATCCTTCAAACAGAAAGAGTATAACTTAACCAAAATGTTGTAAGATGAGACATTTGGGGCCACACCATCAGAAATCATCTCCTTGAACAAACCTTCAGCTTCAGCAGGTTGGTTTGCCTCCACTAGGGCGTTCATAACAGTATTGTAGCAGTAAACATTTGGATTGCAGTTTGATTCTTTCATCTCCCGAGCTAATCTGAGGACCTCGTCGAGCTTCCCCACCTGCGTGAAGGCCTTCATCAACTTGTTATAAGCAATGGGGCTCTGCTGGATAGGTTTGCAGCCAACATCAAGAGAAGAATAAGAAAATCGATGACTTGATAGCTTCTCCAGAATGAGGGATAATCTTGCGAACAGATCAGATGAAGTAACGACTTGGTCGGAAGAGCTTCTGTTTCTTGTAAGATCTCTGAATGCGTAGACAGGAGCGATCTTGGAGATGTTTCTAGCAGAAACTTGAAACGAGGGAAAGTAGTAAAAAGCTAGGGTTCGCGGCCGGAAAGCTAGACAGGCTGTCCCCGATAGGAAGCCTAGGGTTTGGAATTCTACCATATGGAAGAAAATCCTCGAGCTGCATACCACGTAAAGCCGTCCGCCGGGATTGACATCGCCAGAGACCGCCGGCCGGACCGCCGGCGGAGAAATACTTTCTTTACTGGTTGGCTTCGGCGAAATTAATTGAGTAGAGCGTACAAAATTTTGCAAAGTTAGATTTATTAAGCATTAGAAAATATCTGACCTGATAATTGTTAGGGGGATTTACACACGAATCAATTTATATCATTCTATTTTCATGAATTTTACATTTAAAATTTAAATATTACATATATATATATATATTATATATTATTTTTATATTAAAATATAGGTGTTGGAAATGAAATATAAAAGTGTTAGTAATAAAATATTGGTTAGATATTTGATATTAAAATAATATAGAATGATATGTATGTAAAATTAAAATTTTAAATATTATATATATAAATCAGATTATATAGAGTGGTATATATATTTCAATTAATTTTGAAATACTAAGAGAAATTTGATTTTGTACATCTCATAATAATTAGAATTAAATTAATTAAATCTATTAGATTATATATATATAAGAGAAAAGGAGTTGCTTGAACATTTCTATTTTGAGCACCTTCTTAGCCTCTAAGATCTCAGGGCTTATGATCTACGATAAAATTTCATATCAATAGTCTTCGCTTTCTAATCACTATCTATGCAAGATTAACGATGTTATGAATTTGATTTTTTTTTTTTTTTTGATGTTTGAAATTAGTGTTTGCCATATAATCAATTAATTGCTATTATATGTGCCAATAATGAAATTGAGGCTGTGGGAGATGTTAGCATGTTAAAGTGATGCAAAGTTAGTAAATTATCAGAGGTAAAAAATAATGATTATATAGTAAGTAAGGCAAATGCTATTTTAATTTATTAATGACATGAGTTTTTGAATAGTGAGTATGATCACTTCAATTTCAATTTCTTTTTATAGTTCATAAATTATTTATGTTAAAATAGTATTTAAGTCAATGTGATGTTACCCGAAGCCTTATCAGCTCTTATGGTCCACACATTACTATCTTAGATGAATTATTTAATTAATACTATAGAGCAATTATCACTATCTTATAATATAATGTTTAATAGCTATTATGATTGCACTCTATTGTAATAACCTTTTAATTTACTATGTTATAGTTATTGTATATATATCGTAATGTAAATCATGTTTGAACTAAGTTAGAATAATTTTCGTTCAAATCATATTCGAACATTGTTTGAATATTTTTAAACTATGATCTGAACCATATTCAAATCTTCTTGGGACCTTGTTCGAACCTTGAAACTTGATTGAATCATGCTTATATTTGAATTATATTTGAACTAAGATCAAACCATTCTTCAATGATATTAAACCATGGGTTCGAACCAAGTTCAAATTTGGTTCATATATGGTTTCAATGTAATCCGAATTAGATTTGAATTAAGGTTTAAATTTAACTCAGATCAAACATTTGATTTGCAATAGACTTCAAATAAACACATAACCGAAAAAAGATTAAAGTATTTATAATTTTATACAATTTCAAATTATTATCTTAAATCTCAATTACCTTGTTGCATACATATCATTGAATTATTTTATATTTATAACTCTAATACTAAAAATTTTATATTTGCTTATATTAAAATTTAATATCAAAATAAAAATCCATACATTTTATTTACAATTATTTTTTCAAAATACACATTCAAACAAATTTCAATTAAATTGGACAATAAGCCTATTTGATTTCTCTATTATTTATTTATTTACATACTTTAATATGTCTTGCATTGCATTTTGAGTTAATAATAATCATCATATAGAAAGTTGAAATGATAGGAACTTATATGATAATAATCCCTAAAGTTAAAGATATAAGGAGATAAAGTACATAATAATGTATGTGAAATATAATTTTAAATGGAATTCCACTTTTAATAGGACATTATAAAATATATATGATGAAGAATATGGGCTTATGCAATACCTTCTCAAAGTGCTCCTCCCACTAAGTCATCAATCTGATTATTTAATCAAGCTACAAAATCAATGTTCAAATCAAGAGTGCACAAAGGGAAAAGTAGACAACAAAATCCACTAATTTAGAGAAAAAAATTTAAATTATTATATTAGAATGAATTTTAATTTTATTATATTTTATTTAAATTTCAAAATAAGTATAGTATATAAATAAATGTTTATATTATATTCATCATAAAATAAATATAATAATATTAAAATTCTACTATATTTTTTAGAGGGTGCTCTTGGTATATTGATTCAACTTTATTGTATTGATGCCTCTAATATTTATTATTTAATATAGATTAATGGAAAGTATGAAAGAAAAAAATGAAATGAAATTTTGATTAATTTTAGACTTTGATTTTATTTTTCAATTTTTTTTATTTTTCTTTTTTAAAATTCAGATAAATATTTATATAAATGAAAAATTATAACTAATTTTATATCCCTCTTACTAAATTATCTTAAATATATTGCTGGCTTTAATATATATTTATATATACATCACAACCTAACATTCCATTTGAAAAACATAAATGGTGGCTTTCATCCTAAAGTGATTGTTGAATTTGGTGCCCCATTGAGACCAAATAATTGCTATATTTTTTATATGATAATGTTTGTGTCAGTTAAAGAGTGCCCAATGGGCAATTGCTCTCAGTTCACAATCTGCTTTGCGCGCGGTTGCTTTAAACTAATATTGGGGAGATTTTTTCAGTCAAAACTCAAAATGATAACTCAAATAAAAAATTATATATATATATATATATATATATTTTTTTTTTTTTTTTGGGGTGCCTCTCTACTATAAGGGATTATTCTGTACAGTGTGAGCACCGGGTGACATGATATATCTGGATTGACCTCCGGACGCATTCAGACACCACTCAAAATAATTTTTCCTCTACTATAGATGTAGATGAATTGAGCTGTGCTCGAACACGGCTCGTTAACCCAGAGGGTATCACGAACTCGATCTCGAACTTGGCCCTCAGTGGGCTCGAGCTTAAGTTTAAGCCGACTTGTGAACTAGTTTAGCTCACCTACATCACTAATTTTTATTTATAAATTTATTTATCATTTTACTTATTTTCTTTTTTGGTGAAAAAAAAAATGAAATGAATTTGTGATATATTAAGATTTTAATATGTGTTTTTAGACATTAATTTTAGTTTTTCAAATTTTATAATTTTTCTTTTAGCAAAATTCCCAACATCAATAGATGGCCTATTTATCCTTCTTCTTCGTATCTTTGTTGAAATATTATATTTGCAATTGATGTTGATTAGTTGTAGATTGAGAAGAACGAAGAAATATAATTTCATTCTCAATTAATTAATTTCAAAGTAGATAAAGAGGCATTTTGATTAGCTGCCAAAAGCATAATGGTGCTTTAGAATACTTTTAATTTAAGGAAAGAAGCAGGAGTTTGCCTGATTTAATTATGATGTTAAAAGAGACATGAAAATTACAATATTAAGCTTTAATTTTTATTTTTATTTTGGAAAGAGATTTGGCATTTTATTACAAAATCATTTTTCTTTATTTAATATCCAATTAAATAAATTTCTTTTAATTTACAATTATTGGCATGGTTAAAATTTCTTTTTTTTTTTTTATGTAACTCAACTTTTTTGTGAAGTACATATCTATTGGTATCAAATAAAGATTAATGCTTTATTTGTGACAACTTTCTTACTATTTTCTAAAGCAATTTTTTAGTATATAAATTTTTTAAACTATATTTTTGTAGAAGATAATAACTTTAGAAAGCAATAAAAAAGTTGTTCTAAAAGGAGCCAAAATCATAGTACAATAGATCAGAATTTCAATGCTTGGATGTGCATACTTAATAGGCAATTGGGCATTCAAATTTGATATGAATTCATCATCAATATGAAGGGACCCTATTTGCAAGATATGTACATCCATGCATAAGTTATAACATAGTTCATACTCTCATATGGCTATCATGTATGTAAACTTCAACCTAAGCTCACATAACATATGGAAATAAAGGATTTAAGCTTTGTTTGGGATTGCTTTTTAATTTTTTAGTAATTTTGGTTCTAAAATGCTGCTTTAAGAATTAGTAAAAAAAGTCGTCCCAAATGGTGTCAATTTCGGGGTCAAGGGTCGGGTTCGGGTCGAACCCGGAATTGACCCGGGTTCAAATGGGTCGACCCTAACCCGACCCGGATAGGTAAACGGGTCGGAAATGCGAACCCAAACCCGATCCGGCGGGTTGCCGGGTTGACCCGACCCGACCCGGGAAAACTTGTGCGTGCGGGGCAGGTTCGCGCCGGGTAGGTTCGTGAGGGGCTCGCGGGGCGCGGTGCGCGTGGTGCGACGCGGGCGAGGTAGCGGGCGAGCGACGCGGTCGCTGGCGAGCGATGCGGGTGCGCGGTGCAACGCGGGCGACGGAGCGAGCAGTGCGATGCGGGCGAGCGACGTGGGCGAGCAGTGCGACGAGGGCGAGGTCGCGGGCGAGCGACGCGGTCGCGGGCAACGATGCAAACAGGGCTTCAAACTGGTTTCCGGGTTAGGGGTGCAACCGAGTCAAGCCGGCTCGCGAGCCGGCCCGGGCTCGACTCGTTAATGGGCTCGACGAGCCGAGCTTATCGAGCTCGCGAGTCGAGCTCGAACACGAGTTCGAGCTCGCGAGTCGAGCTCGAACACGAGTTCGAGCTCGCGAGTCGAGCTCGAATGCTAAACGAGCTCGAGCTCGGACACTGGGCTGATCGGCTTGTTGGCTCGTCGAGTAGCTCGGGTCGAGCGTGTCGCGTCTGCGGGAGCGGGCGGGATCTGGCGCGGAACCGAGGCCGGGCGCGGGCCCTGGCGCTGGATCGGGCGCGGGAACTGGCCGGGATCTGGCGCGGGCGGAACGGAGCGGGAGCGTCGCGTCTGCTGGACCGGGGATCCGAGAGGCCGGATTCGCGTACGAGATCCGCTCGACGAGCCGCTCGACTCGACTCGTTTGCTGAGATGAGTCGAGCTCGAGCTCGTCTTTCGAGCTCGAGTCGAGCTCGAGCTCAGTATTTGGCAGTCGAGCTCGACTCGAACACCCCCTGGCTCGAGCTCGACTCGACTCATTTGCACCCCTATTCCGGGTTGACCCGACAACCCGCCGGGTCAACCCGAACGCAACCAGTTTTTTAAACGGGGCGAATCTGGGAAGCCAAACCCGACCCGTTTTGAAATGAGTCAGGTCTAACCCAAAAATTCCGGATCGGATTTTCGTGACGTGTCAAATATTGACACCCCTACAATGTATGACACAAGACCCTAGAATGATATTCTTGTGTCACATCTAAAATATTTTCAAACCTCTCTCTCTCTCAAGAAAGTAAAGTGACCTAGGCTCATTTGGTTAAATCTCATGTACCTAATCCTCTACTAATATTCAACCAAATTCCAAGGGATACATTTATATCCAATTATTATTATTTTATTTTGTATACACTTCTAAAAAAAGAACCAATACATTATCACTAAGTTTATCATAAATAAAACATTGGGGATCCTTGCAAAGGAAATATAAAAATCAAACTTTCATCTCCTGAAATCAGTATATCATTTGTTCTAATGAAAAAGAAAACTACTACTTTTTTTTTCCTCTACATCGATCTGTTTGGCTTTACTTTCACAACTCAGATGCTTATGAGTTATGATTAATCCCCTTGATTCTAGGCTCTTAGTAAATAAAGAACACCAGCCTTTCCCATTTTTCATGGATGTCTTTTCAGCTCAAATAAATAAACAAAAAGGTAAAGCTTAACAACTCATTTGAACTACCACTTTGCCTTCAAAATGGAATGAGATTGGAGCTTCCAGGTCTCCATCTCTTTAATAAGAAGAACAGATAGCCAACCACTCTATCTGCTGCACTCTATGTATTAATTAATGGCGACTGGGAAAGTGCAAAGGGGACCAGCAACAGGAATCAGGAGTGGTCAGTATTCATTTCATGAAGGAGGATCTTGTCCTTGTAGTTAGAATCATGAAGCAGACTGAATAATTTCAGAGCTAATTAATCTTACTGGCAGTGCACAGCTTTTTCCTAGTAGAAATCATGGAGCAGAATAAATAGAAACTGTGGAGAGAAGAGAAGTATTTAATCAAGCAGTATTTTTCGCTATATATGTTTTGCCTTCTTCAAAGGGCAAACAGTTTTGTAAGTAGAAATTAAGGCGCATCTCTGTCACTAATAGTGTGAAATTTAAACAGAAAACTAGTCTGATTAAGCGTTTATTTTAATGCAAGCATCCAAATAAAAAAATTTAGTAATGGACTCGCTGGAGACCATTCCAACTATATATATTTTCATTAAATTTATGGTCGAAATGAATGCTTTGATTAGATAAATCTAACAAAATCAAAAGGAGTAAATAAGCAAAAGATACATAAAAGGTTGAAATCGCTCTATTATGATGACATTATGGCACTTTATAAGCCTAAATAGTTTTTTATGATTATGGTGATGAACATAATAGGCCGTATGATGGTGTGTTTGATGATTTGGGCTAAAATAATCAAAATATCGATTGGGAATGGAATTGGAGAGAGCTTTACCTATGATCCACTTCGACAATCACCACCAATGAACACCATCGTCTGACTACAATCACCATGTCGTCGTCTCCCAACCACTACCGCGTGACCACTGATGCATGAACGTACATCATCACCCGACCAATAATGCCCATCCACCATCACCCAACCATGATTGCCCAATCGTCTTCACCTTATGTCAAACAATATCAACATTTATCATTGCTAATAAGATCAATGTATGATGTTGAAACCAATGTCGATATATGCCACTACCAACAAGGTTGATAATCCATGTCGGCACACACCATTGCAAATATGTTCAATGCATAATTTAGACACCAACATGGAGGCACATCATCATCAATGGGGTCGATGTAGACTATTAACAACAATATCAATGTACAAGGTTAATGCATGTTGTTGAAACTAATATTGATATAAATTGTTGATACCAATGTTGAGGTATACTATCATCAGTAAGGTTGATGCATATTCTCTCGATAAGGTCGTCACTTACTATCACTATCAATGACGACACTTGAAAAAGACATCAACGTTAATGCCAAATTTTGACACCAAAGTTTATGCTCGTCTTCTTCGTCTTTGGTTTGCCATCCTTTAAGAAAAATAATCGAACATGCCACCAACGATCTCTTGAATACGAATTTAACGCCTCAAGGATTATCCAAATTCCATTATAGAAACCATCATCCACGGTTTATGTCTACCAAATTGTATCAAACTCTTTAATTATATAAAAATGTATTATTTATAACCTATTACACATATGAGCAGAATCATTTCAAATAGATTACCCCTGTAGTTTTCCCCTTCCTAAGTTCCCACGTAAAAAAAATTCTAATATTTGCTAAAAGTTTCTTTCGACTTATCTTATTTATGTGCGTAAAATCAACATATAATTATAAGAGAATAAACACGCCCTATCTCTAATGTCATATATATTCTAACATGCAAAAATATGCAACTTAGTTTTATCACTTTTCATGATAATATGATCATAGACATTACTGATTATTATAATTTTTTTTATATCTTATAAGATGAATAGAGCCATCAGTGAGAAGAAAATGATTCATGCCATCATAATTAGATGCTCAATTTATCTATTATGCTCTCTTTTTCTATTATAATATTCATACTCTCACATAGCAAGTTAGTCTCCCCAAATATCCTCTCTCCAATCCAATCAGGCCTTTCTCCATTGTGGTTTACACTATTCCACAATTCAATTAATATAATTGAACCTCGTATATCGAAATTTCAATGAATAATGGTTGATGGTGGGGCAGCCATTGAAAAATCATTTGACAATCTGAGATATAATTAAAATTTAATTATTAAAACTAACAACTTACATTAGAAATATTATGTAACATATCATACAATTGGGTTGATATCTTCTTCCATAATACATAAGGTGCATCATAAATATTTCTAGTTATTTTTGTTATTTGGCGAGTTTGAGCCTCATTTTGAATGAGCTTCTAAATTATAGAAATCAGTGATTAATTCTAATTATAATTTGTATTTATATATACAATATTTTCGAGCAATGTGGCGCCGTAGTCTCTTGTTGAACAGAGCGTTGCGGCGGTGTAGGGTGGATTCAGTGACAGATTGGAGTGTTGAGGCTTTCCATACCTCGGCATTGCTAGTCAGGATGAGCAGACTTTATTTCCTGTTTTTGAAATGTTGAGTGTTTTGTTGTATTGAAAAGCATTTCTTTGTTTATTTTGTGGGTTGAACAAACAGAGAAATTAAGGGAAATAAGCAAGAAAATGTAAGAGAAAAGATATGAACAATTTCTCTAAATTTTTTTATGGTGATTCCATAATTTTTTCACTTTCCGTTGTTTTCTTTTCTTATTTATTTTATTGAGTGATTTACTTTCCAACATTTCATTTGCTTTCTTTTGATTTAAGTAGTTCATTGAGGTAATGAAATTATTTTCTTAAAATATTATAATATTTTTCATTAAAAAAATATGGGAACTTGCTATAAGATAGACTATCATTAAAGAGAAACTATTCTATGTTGTCACCAGACAGCGTCCAAAGGCAAATTAGGATGCACCACGTCATTTTTTTACTGTGTACCAGCGCTATTTACCGCTATATACTGAGTGACTTGGTGCACTCTGATTTGACTCTAAACCATCTGGTGACCGCACATATTAATTTCTCATCATTAAACTATTAAATATTAACTCACAACTTGATGTGTGAGAGAGAGAGAGAGAGAGGTTATGTTATAAGCAAAGTCATTTCACAGGAAGAATATTGTAAAAGCCTTTATCATAGTACGTTAGGTATTATGCAGTAGATAGGTGACTGTTACAGAGCTTGCCCTTTGAGCTCCACCTCCACCTATAAAAAATTTAAAGACAAAGCAAAAACCAGGAAAATGAATAAGGCTGGCTCATAGTTCCAGTTGGTGACAGAATTAAGGTCATTGAAAAGCTAGAGTTTCAGAGTCAGGAAGTTTGAACTCATTAAAGCTCACACTCACTTCCACTATTACCAAGAAAAAAATCTTTATTGCTCTTATTTATCATTAATAATTGAATCTATTTCTTAACAATAGAGTCAAATCAATCAAATAAAATTGATTTGAATTAATTACTTTATTTTGACCAAACATTGCACTGCCAAAATTATTTGTCTAGATATCAAATCATTCAAAGGAGAATTAAAACTCGCCACGTCACCCAGTATGTAACGAGTATATAGTCGTGATACACAACAAGAGAGTGATGTGACTCATTCTGATTCACCTCCGAATGATCCTGTATCTGCACATAATAGTTTCATCTTCATAGAAGAGAAATTATTTTGTGCAGAGTCCAAACGGAAACAACAGTTCTAACATATAAGTGTACATATATTATACATAAATCACAGTTCAGATAATAATTATCCGTTCAAACTCCGCATAGAATAATTTATCTTCATACAAATACTTACAAGGAGATTATAAAATAGTTAGGTAAAATGTCAAGTATTCTGATTTAGTATGAATATATATCTGCATGTCTATATATATATATAATAAATTATAAAAAATGAAAAAGAGAGAAATAAATTCGGTCCTGACCCCTGATAGAGATAGTACCACCTACTCTCTTCTCTCACTCCACTAGATGAGGGGAGGAGGAGGGAATCAATTATATCATCCACTGAATCATCTGAAAAAGCTTCTCTCTCTCTCTCTCTCTCTGTGTATGTGTGGATACCTCTGAAAAAGCTTCTACTCTCCGGTCCAGGTTACAATAAGTGCTGCCACCAGATGTTCTGAGAAAGACCTGAAATTAAAGAAGGAAAGAGTGGGAACTATAAATTAAATAGAAAGGAAAGTTGGATTATATTTATCTATATATTAATGCATTTAAGTCTCTAACTACTGAAGATTGTTGCTGTTGATACAACAGGGATACAGCCAAACCAGAGGATCTGTAGCTGGAAGCTTAGTGATGATGCTTTATTTATTCAAAATTTTAATTATAGGTTAATACATAATTAATAGAAATTAATTAGGATAATTATATATATATACCACTTAAATCTTGATTATTTATAAAACTAATATATTTTACATTCATTTGTCAGTTTTCACTTAAATATTAATGCTCATTAGATTAGATGTATTGATTATGATGTTATTATTCCATACCACATCATTAATTTCATATTATCTAAGATTACCGGTCCATTAGATGTGTTGACTCAACCTCGCATGAGGAGCTAAGAAGTTAAAGAATAAAATATGATTCAAGCGGCATCTCAAATGAGATGCTATTCTCGAGAACTTCATAGTCAAAAGACTAAATTACGACATTTGCATTAAAAAAAGCTAGATATTTTATAGGAGATCTTGTATAAGATAGACTCGCTAGGGATATTCGAATGATAACATATCCAAGAAAGAATGATATTTTGTAGAGATTCGATCATAATTTCGATTGAATATTCAAGAAAGAAATAATGATAATTGTATTGATTAATGTGGTGGGACTCATTCCCTTTATGAATTTGACAAGTGCTAATTTGCATCACATTGTGGGTCACTTATTGAGAATATCTTCTTCTTCTTCTTCTTCCATTAGGGACCACTCTTCTTGAATTAGGAATTGATACTAATTTTCATCATCTTTTGTCTCTTAAAGGCTATACTATTTTCATAATATAATTGCAACGGCAAAAAAAAAAAGCTATCTTAACAAGTAGACATGCCTCTTGATATAGCTGAAATTTGCTTGTTAATGTGAATATATTATATGGAATAGATTCAAAGCTTAAAAATCATGCAGCAATTGAAGTTATCTTATCTCAAAGAAAATAAAAAGAATATGGAATATAGGTTTCAACAAGCCTTTAATTTGTTCAAGTTGTAAGGAATATAGCTTTCTAGCGGGTAGTTATCAGAAATTCCAAGTCAAAGAGCCATTCTACCAAAGGAAAGGGGCCTCTCATAGTTCAAATAAATGGATATTTAGAGCCGAAACTTCCTTGTCAGTTCCAATTTACCTCTAATTTGAAGTTTGTCTTCAGAGAATTATACTTTTGCTAAATAGAAAAGAAAAGCTTCTACTGAAAATTCAGAGCATCTGAATTTTGGAGTTTGTGGTGCTAAGCTCTTTCTTTTCTCTCATCAGCTTTATGTTATGTGTATTACTTATCAATTTACTACTACATTTATTATGTTTGGAAAGAGAGAAATAATAAGAGATATAAGAATTCAACTTAGAATTGTTCTTCAATTTATTGCTGCATAAAAAGGGCTAATCATCTCAAAATTTTTAGTTGAAAGAATTATGAAGCTATGAAAGATATGTTTAATGATATTATATTGGAAACATTTTCTAGACTATGATGACAATATTGAACTGATGTCAATTGATAGTTCATTTTCTTCTAGGATGGCCTTTGCAAAAACTAAACAATTTCTTTTTCTAGGCTTTCTATATGCTTTTGATTTATTGTAGCTAACTGTAATGATCCCAATTTTTGCATGATAAACTAATTAATAACCTATTAATGATTCATAAGAAAATTTCTACAAGTAAATAAATATGTGTGGGAGCCTTGTAATGATGTGCTTGTAAGCACAGATGCACTATCCTCTATATATTTTGAGTTCTAGCGTAAAAGTGTAGTGGCGTTGGAGTTTGGTGCTGCAGTGCCAGCCTCTCGGGTTTAAGATATGCAAGGGGAGCACTATGGTCTAAAGCGTTGCAACGTTAGGTTAGAAAATTATTTTTTAAAAACATCTCAATCCACTCACATCCTCATAAATACACCTAAGACATTCCCATCCTATATTCCTCATTGCTTGGCAAAGGAGGATAGAAGAAGGTAGAGGAAGAGGATATAAAAGTTTGCCTATGGAGAATTTTCATACATTCTCCTAGTTATCAAAGTTACTTTTATCGTGGTAGGTACCCCAAATCATATTTATATGTCAGTGATTTTGAGTTTAATTTGTTTTTCATCTCTCATAAATCTAATTAAAATGTATTATATTATGATATAGTCAGCTTTCACCATGTAACTTTTGATATGTTTTATTTATAATTATTTTGCATATTTTGGTATGAACATCTTGTATTCTCATTGAGTAGTTTTGCATGTATATTATTTTAATTAAATTGATAAGGATAGATGTACATATGTAAACAAATTAGGACTATTGCATTGATTCGATTAGGGTTGACATAACATGCATATGTCACAACTCATATGAACATGATATGACATGCATACTAATATAAGTACACTTGCAGAAAACACATACTGATATTATAATATTAAAGTGATCAACATGTTAATTGATACATAATATATATTACATGTATTATAATTAGTAAGATATAAAATATATCAGTTGTGTGCACTTACAAGAAAGGTTGGCTAGCTATACACTAATTCAAGTTGATAGGGGCAAAGTACCCTATATTTGAGGGTAGACTAACGAGATTTCCTTTAAATTATTTGTTTGTGGAGTAATCTCAATGCAAGATATAAGATACAATATATGAATTTATAAGTTGACAATATACACTAATGGACAGGAGTGACAACTCTTATAAAAAGCTAATTAACTAACATAATGATATGTTATGATATAACAAGATAAAATAAAATACCATATGATTAGTCGGATGTCTTGACTTGTATTATGATAGATAAGATATTATATACATACAAGACATTACCCAACATGATTAGATGCAAGATACATGACATACATAAGCCATACATAAGCTAAATGACACCTAATATGATACATGAACAAGATGCATAATGACTCTGATACAAATATATTTACATAATAAACTTGGTACATGAAGTGACACATGATACATATATAACATGATACAAGATGCATAGTGTTAGATATTGGTAAGCATGAAATATGATATGACATACAAATAACATCCATGATGTTCAACTACATAAATAACTAATAGACTCGAGTTACAATTGCGATCTTAAATAATTCCTATAATATTTTTTAAGTAGTCTTTTTTCTTGATACATATGCTAGGATAGAACTAAGTCAATGATTATTAATGATTTTTATGACTATGATTCACAATTCATATTAACAAGCATACTGATATGATCTCATTCACATGATTTGATAAGATACATTGTACTAGCATGATCTGGATGAGTATATTCATATTGCTTAACTTTTTCGGTATTGGGTACAATAGTATGCTCTAATGATCTACAGAGCTTCTACTCATTTTATGATTTTATATGATTTTAGATAAGAGTATTGATCAATAGAGTGAGGCAGGGCATACTTTGGCGATGAGTATTTCTTATGTATTTTATATTTATTTATTTGACTTAGGAGTAAGAAATAAAAAAATATTTTAAATGATCCTCGCTCGAATTTATTAACTGCCAAAAAAAATTTTTGATTTTTTTTAGGGCAAAAAATGTTTTTTTAATACTGTCCTCAAAAATTTTTTTTAAAAAAATTACATTTTAAGTAATACGTATATAAATTACTCTGTGTCGGCGTTTTAACCAAATCAAAGCACTTTCCTTCGGCCATAAGCTGCTCACGTGGTTTTTGTGTGCCGATCGTCTGTAGTACTCTTCGGCTCTTTCCCCGCCATTTCCCTATAATTTTATTCTCTACTCTCAGCTCGAGCTCCTTTAGCCTCTCTCACTCTCTGTCTCTTGCTCTCTTTCTTCCCTTATGGCCTCCGGCGAAGCCGCCGCAGAGCCTCTAAAATACAAGGTACTTTCCGACTCCTTTCCCCTTCTCCCCTTCTTTCTTCGATTATTTGTTCTTTTTTACTGCTCTTTCAGTTGCAAATATGATTTTTTTTTCTTTTCAAAAAGTTCTTTTGTTTTTGTGTGATTTCAGACTCTAGCTTTGAAGGTTTCGATTCACTGCGAAGGATGCAAGAAGAAAGTGAAGAAGGTTTTGCAAGGCATCGAAGGTAAAGTTTCGAAACCCTGATTCCCATCTCTTCTCAATCTATCAATTCCTTCACTTTTTTCTTAATCTCATTTTGGAAATCATCCAAAACCTTTGGCCATTTCATGGAATTTTTCACAGGGGTTTACAAGACGACGATCGATTCCCAGCAGCAGAAGGTCACGGTGACCGGCAACGTTGAGGCCGATACGCTGATCAAAAAGCTGGTTAAGTCGGGGAAGCATGCCGAGCTCTGGCCGGAAAAGAAGCCCGCTGGACAAAACGCTCCTGCCGGTGGCGGCGGGAAGAAAAACAAGAAAAAGGGCAGCGGCGCAGCGGCATCTCCTGGGAAGCCCGATGAACGGGAGAATAGCCAGTCCGCTTCAGATGTGGAAAATAGTTCAGCTGCTGAAACCGCCAAATCCGACGGCGAGCCGCAGAATAACAGTGGAAATGAGACAAAGAAATCCACTAGCAAGGTCGACTCAGGTGCCGCTGCATCCCCTACGGAGAAACCCGCCGGAGATGAAGCCGAAAAACCCTCTCCTGGCAGCGGCTCCAAGAAAAAAGGCAAAAATTCACAGACCAACGCTGCCCCGGCGGCGGCGGTGGCAGTGTGTTCGAAGGTAAGCAGGGGAATCAGCCGCAGAATCAAATTCCGGTCCTTTCCTACCATATTCCGCCATACTCAACTCAGCCTCCGGCATACGTTTTGAGCTATAGCACCGCGCAGCCTGCCGCTAGCTATGGTGGCGCCGCCTACTATCCTTCCGCAGTGCACCATAGCAACTATATTTTCTCCGGCCACCAGCCTCCAGCTGGTACCCACTATATTCCTGCAATGCCCTCTGCGCCGCTTTCCTCCGACTTGTTCAGCGATGAGAACGACAATGCTTGCACTGTCATGTGACCGCCGGCGAACGGATTCCGGCAACTGTCAGATATATAAATATATATATAAAGTAAGTATCTTTGTAAGGAGGAGTTGGCTATGTATGGTAAATTGGTGGAACAGTTGAAGCTTTGGAGGTTTTGGGTCTTGTGGCTTGTTTGCTGTTAAGCTTGAGCATTAAGGAATAAATATGCTTTGTCCCATTTAGTGCAAGAAGCTGTCATATTGATTAGATGTCTGTTTTGTTTTGTTTATTTTGTGCTATTTAGCTTTTGGTAAAGTTTGTATCTCTTGTCATTATCTTTGAAGTTGCTATGTCAATTGGCAAATGCTTGATATTTGTAAATGGACCTCATTTTATGTGAATATGATGAGAGATGCTTTGTTTGAAAAGCTCTTTTTCAAGTTGTTGGCATTATAAAGTTATAATATTACACAACTCAGTTTGGTCTGTTGGTTGGGAGCTTAGATTACTAACTAAGAGGTCTTGAGTTCGAGTCTTGTGTATGCGATTTGTGTATAAATTTGCCTTAATTGGTCTAAATATCCTAAAAAAGTTAATAATATTGATAAAAAATGTATTTTTGATTGAATTGGTATTTGAATGAGGGGATAATATTGTGATCAATTAGCCATTAAATAAACTCTAAAATATGCATATTGAAGCTTGGACATTTTGAGTGAGGATAGAACAAGGCAAGTCATAACAAATTAGTGAGCTTTGTTGACATTTCAAAGTCTTAAGGAAGAGCATTGACCTACTATTAGGTTGTCCTATTGCATCCCAAGGTCAATCAAGTTAATCTTTATTAGAGTCAACTCTATATGCTTCCCTTAATTCATTGAACTCTAATTATTATATGAAACTAGTTCAATCTACCTTTACAAGAATCAACCAAAGGTTTATTCAAATTACTTAAAGTCAATCAAATTCAATTTGCTTGATAACATATCCAAGCCTTTTAAGTATGATTAGACTCTAATTAGACTTTGGTGATGCAACATGAGCCTATTAAGTTTGATTTAATTAAATTGGCTTATGGACCACTCTAATCTAATTTATGTTAAAGCATCAACATGATTGACTCAAACTTGATTGTTTAAACACTTATTTGACCTAAAGAGCGCAAATGAAGCTAATAGCTCACATAATTGATCAATCATCCCCAACCTAATCACAAGTTTTTTATGTAGTTCTTACCTAAGTTTATCTAATTCCTAATTGAACTCTAAAATTGGTTTTGCTAAGGGAAGTCTTAATCTAATACATTACTATACAGTCAATTGAGGGTGCTTGAGCTATTAGTGTGCATGTAAATTTGCACTCACTAAATTTTAGCCATTTTCATGCTAGCTTAATGTTAGTTAACTTGAAGAAAATATAATTTGTCATGCTTATGCTTGTAAAACCCTTTAGATTTTCCATTTTTTTTTAGTGCAGTTAGTCCGTACGAACTGACTTTAGTACGGGACGAATTGAAGAAAATTGTGAAGAATCTGTATGGTTTGTCTGTACGAACCTGTACGAGCCTGGACGAACCGTCGGGATTGTCCAGAGAGCAAATCGTCCAGGAACGAATACACTTCGTCTGGACGAGATTTGTCCAGAGGGCAAATCGTTCCGGGACGAATGGAAATCGTCCGGGACGATCCTATTTGATAAGTATTGGAATTGAGATATTTTTGAAGAGAGAGAACAAACTGGAGAGAGAAAGGGAAGGAAAGAGAAGAGGAAGGCTTGATTTTGGAGGCCGCGGAGCGCTTTTCGTCCGTCGCCGTTATTGGAAGATTTGTTCGCCTCGCATTAAGGAATCCGAATCCTTTTTCTGATTTCGAAGATTTCGAGTTTTGATATTTTTCTGCTCAGTTTTGTGTTTCTGTTATCGAAAAATGTGTATATATTTGTATTGATGAAATTTTTACTGCGTAACTTTTGGTATGTTATTGAACTGATGTTTTTGTATGATTTGAGTATTTTCTGGAAAGTTTTCACATGGTATTTTGAATTCTACTCAATTTTTATCGAATAGAAAATTATTTGGATGTTAGAAAATATTGCTTCAGTACAAGTAAAGCTTTGAAACGTTGTTTTATTCGATTTCTGGTAATTTGATAGTTTTCTGAAACTGTGCATTTTAACTATGTTTGGGATTTTTGTCGATTGTACGATATTTTAAGGATTCTCTTCTATTGAGTTAAATTATGTTTATTGATTGCAATACATTAATGAGATGTATATGAATGTGGATATATGATTGAATATACTACTATTACTGAAAGATAAGTAAAGACTGGTTGAACCGTTGGTTGAAAATCGACCTGTACAGGATGGTGGGCCGACGGGCTTTCCTTTAAAAAGGGTTTGGTGTTATCCTCTATTGATCACGTGATACAACGATTGAGAGTCATAAGGAGATTATTATGCCGACGGGCAAGGGTGACGACCCTTATTGAGCCAACGGATACAACGATACACCGATATTCCAAGACTGAAAAACGCCTTAAATAGCTAGTGATTGTACTTGTTAAGTAAGACTACTGTAAATGCATGTGTAAAGTATTGTTCTTATGATTTCTTTATGGATTTATCGATATTGACTGATTTATTGATATGGAATTGATTTATTGCTATCGAATGGATTTACTGACGGATTTACGGGTTTACTGTTACTGTACGATTTGATTGATACTGCATATTGTACATGTCACTGAATATAGATTTCGATATGGATATTAATATTGCATTAATTCATTGATACTACGACACTGATACTATTGATTCATTGATACTATCGATACCGATACTGATACTGATATCGATACTACTGATTCATTGCATTGATCTTATGCCACGTGGTAACCTTGGTTTCTGGCTCGATTTCCTTGCTGTGGATGGTTCACAGTTGGCTGTTTTGGAGCACATGGTATTGAGCTTGTTCTTTTAGTTGCTTGAAGCTGGAGTTTAGTAGCTCTTTAATTCTCAAAAGGTACCTCATTAAGAAGAATTACTTTTGGAGTGGCCTTGTCCCTTCCCCTTCCCTCTTCTTCTTGTCTCTTGGAAATCTGTGGCTTGTATTTAATAGGGGCTGAATTCGATGCATTAGAATTTATGATGGGGTTACTGATTTTTGTGCTTTACCTCTTGGGAGTCCCGCCGCCTCTGTTTTTCCGTGCTTGGGTGTTTTTCCGTGGCTTGTGTTGCTTTGATTTCATGCGGCCTGCTTGCTTACCGTGATGTTGGCTCCTTGGT